>JAOTRI020106414.1:0-13507 GCA_028564885.2 Zoanthus sanctaehelenae | reverse complement strand
TTATCGGTTAATAAAAGTATTGCATGTAAAGTCGAGTGTTTGGATCTAAACGAAACTGTTTTTCAGAAATAATTCTTAATTTTTCCAGATACTTGATGATTCTGTTATATACTAAATTTTCTTAAGTTTTTTCTAAATATGGAAAACAGAAAAATTGGCCTGTAGTTAGGAACTACTGTCAAAGATCTTTTCTTATGTATTGGAATTACCTTGGCAATTTTAAATTGGTCGCGCACTGTTCCTGACTTCAAGAGGATAAGATAGTACCTCCTTGAGCAATTTAAGTTGCTGGGTTGGAATACTATAAGTCCAGATGACTTAGGAAAAGAAAATATGGAAATAATATTCTCAGTCTCAGAGATGTGGTGTAAAACAATGCAAAGCTTGAACTTTGAGGATTATCAGCAGCTTTCTTAAAAGATACATTAGTTTTAGGAATTTTTATAGCTAGATTTTTGCTAACATTAGAAAAATTCATTTGCAATATCTTTAGCATTGGTTATGGCTTCTATATTAGTTTTAATAATCCTATTAGAAAGTTGTAATTGTTTTGGTTTAGTTCTTATTAGTTGTTGGATTCCAGTCTAGACTTGCTTTATATTACACAAACTCTGTTCAAAACAGGCATTATATCTGGACAAATAACTGGAAAAATTCAAATTGTATAAACTAGGCGTGGTCGTATGTGGCTATTTGCCTCAAATTTTGACATTTAGTTCCTCTCTCCTAGCATTTAAATTTTCGATTAATATTTTTTTATAACTAAAGTGTTATTAAAGATATCTGATGCCGAACTTCCTTAAAACTCTCTTATTTTGAGCCACTTTGCCTACTCGCCAAGATGGAGGCGAAAACCGTGATAAGACCTATTTCAATCCAGAGTATTTCACATTGATCCGAAGAGAAATTTAAATCATCTTTTACACTAAATTTAATTTTACTACGTATAAAACATACAGCTCCCCCTACCTGAAATTTTGTAGGTTGGGAAAGGAATGTGTATCCTGAAATAATGTAATCATAGTATTGGTTGTTTTGAGTAGTTTGTCAAGTTTCTGATATGCTGATGATTTTAAATGGGTGATTAAGATCTTTCAAAAGATGTGTTAGGTTGTCAGAATTTGCATTTAATATTCTAATATTGCAATTTAATATTGAAAATGTCATTTAAAATCAGTTCAGACGAGTTGTGAAAGTCATGAATATCGTAGTATTTAAAATTATTGATGTTTATACGAATAATTTACCTCCGGGTCAGATGCAACTAGAAAAAAGATAATAATAATCTTTGAAATTATTTCAAGCATAGGGAAGTCTTGTAATCTAGATTTAGCTATGTTATGGAAGCATAAACATGGAGTTAAGGAACTGTATGAAAGTTTGTACAGTGTTTTGTTGTCCATCTCATGAAATGGAAATATACATTTTATAAATAAATGGCAAGCCCAGTCGAGCTTATTCAAAATCTTTAGTTTATAATCAGATAGCATGTAGGAGGTACATTTGAGATGTGAAATTATGTTACAAAAACAAAATGTTAATCTCTTACCATTTCTTTTGATTAAATTGTTGCGGTTGGTGCAGGAAACAGCCGAAATGAATCAATCATTATTTTGTTTTTAAACTGCTCCAGGTCTTGATCTGAAACAATCCGTATTGCTGGAACATCCTCGTGTTTTCGTGATAACCCCATATTGTAACCAGATAAATTTAAACTGAAACTCCTTGCGAATCTTAAAGCTTTCTTGAAAGGCTTCTTCTTGGTTGAAGTTAGGTTTTCTTAAATGAAGATCTTGTCAGTTACATATTTTCCTAGAAAAATTTCGGAAATATCAAAATTCTTTAAGCCAGATCTTGCTTTAAGGACGCGATCATGCGCATTGCGATTTGTAAATTTCACGGTGATGGCGGGTGGTTGAGCTATCGCAGAAGTAGCTGCTGTCTGTTCTCCCAATCTCCCTTCCCTCTTTAGCAATCTATGGCTAACAGAAATGTATTGTTGACTTATTATTATGTTAAGATACACCGTTAAGGAGCGAAGCAACAGACAGCACAATTTCATCCGGGACAGTTTCAGGGACACTACGCAGTTCCAGGCATTCTCACCGAGTATACTGTTGTTCGTCCATTGATCAATGCGAGATTTGATATCCTCATAGCCTTTGCTGATGAAATCAAGAGAACTTCTCAATGGATCGAGTTAGTTTTCGAGCATGGCGGGAAGAATGGATTCCAGAACTTCGTTCATAATACCCTTAGCATCTCTTTCATTTTTTTCTCATCCATCTCCAATGATTTTTTGCAACTATGGGTTTAGAAACGCAAATAAATTATACTTTAAACAAAGTATCAGCAAAAATATAACGAATTTGTTCCAGCTAAGAAAAGCACGCCATCTTTGCATAATCACACATGCGCCAATCAGATCTCTACCGAATATGATTTTAGGAACGAGGAAGCTGTTTACATTTAGTTATATAAACCATCTCTTAACAAACAAGTTAAACATGTTAATACTTTCATATCCGGTTTTCGTTATTTTTGAGAACGATCAGAAAGCTAAACGTTTTCGAAGAAGATCCTATCAATAATTAAAGCTGGATTGTGCAATAGTATTTTAACTCCTTCTAAACTAAACGTACCTATATCTTTAAGCTTTGAAATGTTCCAGATCAGTTTCAGTAGCGGTAATGGTGTCGTCGTTATAATTAAGGTCGTCGTTCTATATCTTTATAGTACAGCACGTAATGTAGTCGGGATAATTGATGGAAATCTATTTTGG
The DNA here is from genome assembly GCA_028564885.2 of Zoanthus sanctaehelenae. NCBI lineage: Eukaryota > Metazoa > Cnidaria > Anthozoa > Zoantharia > Zoanthidae > Zoanthus > Zoanthus sanctaehelenae. Next base: position 10,725 of record JAOTRI020106414.1, on the reverse strand, counting down.
GTTTACTTTACAGACCTCCAAAGATTTTAAGAAGAAGCCTTTGAAAAGCGTGAATGAAAAGGTTGTTCATGTTGGAAATGTGCTTTCTAATTTATCAGACGAAAAAGTCAATTGTCTTGACGCTGTCTTTAGATGCAAGAGACTTATATATTGGTTGAGAGAAACTATTCCGGGAGGTATGTCATGTTGATCCAAGTACGTTAAACAAATGGTTATCAATCGCTTATAAAACATAAATGGCAAGCTACATCAGTGTTTCTACAGAAACAGTTTCTATTGAAAATAGATAAGTAATACACCGTGGTGGAAACGAATTTTTTGCTGTCGTTTTGGACTATAATCCTTTGTCGGAGCGAAGTATTATAAAATAGCAAAGAATATGTTTTATTCTTAGTTCGTTGTTTATTTAAAAAAAAAGATAAACTTCAATAAGACCTTGCTATGACCTGTAATAATTAATTCTTACAAAAAGGGAGAGAGAAAAGGGAGCTCACAACTTTAGTTGCTTCCAGTTGAAAAGGTTAGTTAGGCGGTAACCTTGTACTTAATCAGTATTAGGAAATTGGTTTCATCTGTTCCATCTTAATTTCTTCTCATCTTTGATTTTCTTGATTGATTCAATGGGTATATAATTCTGTCCCATCGTAATTGGTAAATATTTTTGGAATAGCACCCCTTTATATATTCGTTCAAATTCACCCAAAGAAAGTTTTGAAAAACTTAGCGTTTCTTTCCCGCACAGTATTAGTATTTTTTGTTTTAATATTTTCGTGATAATTTCTTTTCCTTCTTTCGTGAAACATAAGTTGTATACAATGAGTTTAAGGGCGCATCATTAGATTTTGATATCATGCCCTATTTCTTTTCATTCTCCATAGGTTTTTATTTTTTTAAGTCATTTATTCATTTATAAAATAACCATTTATTCAGTTATAAAATAACCAGGGAAAAGAGATGAAATAAGTGAAATTAAGTAAAAAAGGGGTATATGTACTTTTATAAAATATATAGGTCACACTCAAACAAAACCAGATGACCGGTTAGGTTATGATGTGAGGCTATGATTTTTAATTGGTCATTGGTCCATGATTATTGTTTGGGTGATTCAAATGCGGGCGATGCACGGTAGGACTAGGTAGTTGTGAGGATGTTCAGTTCACGAGAGCTATTTTTTGAACAAGTTTAAGAGTTATCTTAGATGGCACTTGACTGACTTGGTTACATGCTTTTGGAAGAAAACACGACTGAACCGTAATACAAACCGATCAGATAGCTTTTTTAAAATCGCCTTTTTAATAGTTACTATTAGCAGGTATATTTAAGTGGTAAACGCATTTAACTAGTAGTCTTTAGTCTGTTCATCAACATACTTTGAAGACCATTGTGCAAAGTTTAGTTCATATTTGAAAAGCGTCTTCATAAACCAAAATGTTGAGTGTTATATATATATACATACCAGAAAGTATCTAGCCTAGCGTCATCATTGATGTAGGATAAGGCATGTGCGCTATCCGTCCTTCAAAACAGATAAAGTTTTTTTATTTATTTCTTTTTACAGGTACACAGGAACTAAAGGTCTTAGTTGATCTTGCTATTATTTCTGCTAATGAAACTGATTTGGAAAGTGGGCGTATAACTTGTCTCCATACTAGCTGCTTGGGGTTTGCTCCACTGATTTTTGATCTCAAGGAAGATTTTGGATTTGATGAACTAATGAAGAGATGTGAACCAGTTTGGAGTGCCCTGGAATCTGATCCAAACTTACCCCGAAAGTTGGTAAGAATCGTTTTTTTACGAAAGTACTCCGAGTATTTAATACATTGCTCAGTTGTTAAATTGCTGTTTTCTTTTCAATTAGGGTTGCAAATTATTTCTTCTTTTATCGTCCACGAATTAATTTAAATATTTGCCACAGAAACCCATATCCGTATCATTTTCAAGTACTTCAAAGGGCAAACAGTTAAAAGATACAGTTTTCCTAAACTGATAGGAAAGTTTTACAAATGTACAAACCCAGATAATTTATTGACCATGTCCCATTTGATTTTGTATTTTTATAGTATTTGTGTTTTTTAATCGCCACATTTCTCTTACCCAGCTTCACTAAAAAATCCTTATTAATTTTCAATCATTAACAGTTTGCATGTTACTTCCTATTACTTTACAGATTGACACTAACCGTCACTTGGAATGGCTCAAAGGAGTAAAAGAATCACATGGCTCAGTAGCAATGACATCTTTGATGCAAGCAGAAGCTATAAATGCCAGAGGCATTTTTCAAGTTGGTCAACTAAAAGGTTTGCATTGATTTTCTTGTTGTTAGGATTGCTTTGCATTGCCTTTTACAGTGTTGTAGAAAAGATGTGATATAAATCTTGTGATGTGTGTGTTAGTTTTGTTTTCCTGTTTTCACCATTGAGTCAGCCAACCGGCTTACGTTTTCCTTTTATAGAATATAGTTTTAGGGCATGTTAGATTTTGTAATGTTTTATATTTGTTTTAATTAGATTGGCATTAGGCAACTCACAGCAAAAGGCAATTGTTTTAAATGAAACTACTTATCTACATTAACTGCTGTCGTGTGATCAGCCCCAAACTGAGTTAGATACTGCAAGCAATTAAAGTTTCGTTATTAGCAAATATTAACTACTTAACTAGTTAGCTAATAGCCTTGCAGGCAGCAAGGCAGGCAGGTAACTGGGCAAGCAGCAGGCTGAAGCTTGGCAGCAGGCAATTAAGCAGGTAAACAGCGAGGCAGCATGCAACTAGACAAGCAGGTAGGCTGGCAGCTGTGTATGTAGCTAGGCAAGAAGACAGCTATGACAGGCATCTCGGCTGCATGACGGAAAGCTAAGGAGACAGGCTGCTGGAAAGATAAGTAGCTTGGCAGCATACAGCATGGCAGACTGAGAGCTAGTCAAACAGACAGCTAGGCAATTACTGTAGCTAAGCAAGCAGCTAGGCAAGTAGGCAGCTAGGCAAGCTAGTTGCTTTAGTTTGCCCAAAATAAAAATGTAAATGATTTTCATATATTTTGCTTTTTTTTTTTTTGCTTGTCACATTGTCCTCAGGCGGCTCATCAGGTGATGAGTACCGAGGAAAGACAATTTTAGATTCAGTTATCCATCTAAAACTGCCGCCGAAGGACAATGATAAAGAAGGAGAAGAAAAGGTGTACAATCTGGATGAGCTTAAAGATTTACAGAGTAAATTGATGTTAATTGCTGGAAAAGCTGCCCAGGGAAAGTCAGAGGACGTTCACAGATTTGTAGAGGTAAAACAACAAAGTACTCCATTATAAGCTGTTAATGTCGTTCTTTGAAGTATATTTAATCGCATCTTGATTCAAATGTTAAATTGTATATATGTTAGATGGTTATAATGATATTATCATTCATGTTAGATAACTTAAAAGAGATCTGTAAAAATGTTAATTATAAATTATCGCATCAACTGTTAACACTCTGAGTTAACAAAGTGTTCATAAATCTTTTACGTAGTTGACTGCAAAAAATTAAAACACTAATGACCCTCAAAAAGTAAATACTAGAAATATGACTTTCATGAGACATCTTTGTTGGAAATCCCGTGTTCGTTGCGAAAGATTCTTATCACTATTCACTCGTTGCAGGGAGTCCTTAAGCTTGCTACAGTCTATATTGATTTTTCTTATTTCCTGATTCACTCGTTGCAGGGAGTCCTTAGGCTTGCTACAGTCTATATTGATTTTTCTTGTTTCCTGATTCACTCGTTGCAGGGAGTCCTTAGGCTTGCTACAGTCTATATTGATTTTTCTTATTTCCTGATTTAGACTTGCAGTGAGTCCTTACAGGCTTACTACAGTCTATATTGATTTTTATTATTTCCTGATTCAGACGTTGCAAGGAGTCCTTAGGCTTGCTAAAGTCTATACTGAATTATGTGAAACTGGAGAAGTAGGTCATCTCCAATGGCAAGGAACGTTTTATTGCAAACCAAAATCTATTGCTGAACATTCCGTGGTGTCCAAATTGAAAGAAGAAAGTGAGAAAAAGGAAGAATGCTTGAGTCTGTGGAAATACGAAATGTATCGTAAACGATTAAAGTACTACCATCTGAATCACTACAACACACAACAACTGTTGTTTTTGAGAAGGAATCTTGCTAGTACGAATTTATGTGGACCGGGTAGGCAAATATACTTTATATATCTAATATGTTTTTAGTATCGCAATTCAGTAAGCATTTTCTTTTATTTTAAGACGCCAATGTTTAGTGGTATTGTCATCTCAAAATTGCGCGAATCCGCTTAATACGGAATATATTTTATCCAAACTAGCCGTCAATATTTTGTGTTATTTGCGTCTCGAAATTGCAATTAGTCTTTAGAAATCAGTTTTACTTAGAGCTTTTCATTTGATTTTAGTTGCTGTTTACATAAAGAAATGAAACTATTCCTTTTCAAACCAAATGTATGAAACGAACTTGAATTTGCTTAGTGTATGTTGTGTCTATACTTGTAATTTTCTCTCCAGCCACATAACCCATAATAATATTAAATACCTGTTTTTGCTCATTGTAATAAATGTTAACGGATTTATTTTTCCATTAACGTCCGATAGAAAAACACAGTACAATTGTTGCGATTAGCATCTTTTTGAAGAATGAAACAGGTTTTAAGTATCGGATTAAACATTTGATTTATATTTTTTTTTCATAAGATGGTGTGGAAAGCTTACCCTTGCAAGTTTACAATCTACTTGAGTCTGTTCTTCCTGGTGTTGATCCAGTTAAGCTGTCAGGGTCCTTAAAATCAGCGGGGATATTTGTAGATGATGACGGACAAGATATACTCAGGAGTTATCAGAAAAACAGTCGTTCAGGAACGTCCCAGAAGGATCCTGCGACTTCCTTGTCAAAAGAGGATTCTAGAAATTCAGGTGGTTCGAGTACAGTCGAAAAGTTTCAGGTAAATTTTGATCTAAATCATACATGTAACTTTGTTGCATGCTCTGTGTGTTTGGGTCTGAGTTATTGTGTTTTTTATTTAGCAATTTGTTTAAACTGCGTTCATTGTCGGTCGTGCGAGAGGCCGTTGATTACTAATGAAAAAACTTGCCTACATCACTAATCTTTCTAGCAGTTTTAGTACATCAAATCTGTTGCTAACTCGAGCACGTTTTTTGGGCTTTTTCCTTTTAGATCATATTTCAAGAAATTTGGTCATGTTCGATTCGCTTAAAGAGCACATTTTTGTTGCACACAGTTCAGGACATCGATTTTTGTTACCTTTTTTACCAAGATTTCTGAAGCTTTGATATCACTACAAGTTACTGTTGTTAGGGTGCGTGATTCAGTTGAAAACAATACTAGACTAGACGTTTGTGATAATGTTTTGCAACCTCATCAATTGCTGAAATGTTCTTGAACAATTCCTTAAAGGTTGTTTGAGACTGAGTTTCTCACCTTTTAGATGTTTTTCCGCGATCCAAGCTTTCTTGATTTCTTTGGTAATATCTTGATTTAAACCTCGTCTCGCGTGAACTATGAATCTTTGTATAACATGTTTTCAACCTAACTAAATCTTTTTTTTTCATGTTTACGAGGTTGGTAAATGAGTACCAGCGACTGCTAGAACCTAACTGCGATTGATTAGTGTCTAATGCAGCCGTCTTAGCACTATACAGAAACCAAGGATACACGGGCCACTGGGCTCAAAAGTAATCTATTTCAGCTTTAACTCATGGCCTACTGCTGTAAATCTAAGTTTTTGATGTCTTAGATTAAATTTTTTTTGCCAACAGTTTTTAGTAGACGTGGTCGAAAAGGCTGGTTGTTATTCTATTTCACCTGAAGAAACTGCGGCTGCAGCATTCATGGCATGTGGTGATATCACTAATAAAGATCTTCTCGTTTGGTGCATCAAGAAAGGGAAAAATGAGGATCTTGTCTCGGAATTGTACTCGCAATTTTTGAGCGATCCCAGATATGCACCGCTTGTTGCTGATGAGTCAGAACAATCAATCGAGCACGAAGAAGAGAAAGATCTCGAATTGGGGTAAGTTCTGTTTTCACAGAACACTAGCTATTTAATTTTCGCTGCCAGAAACCAAAAGCCTTGATACCAGAGACAAATTGTCCGGCTTAAACAAAGTAGAAGTGAAAAAACTTCAAAAAGTGAGCTACACAAATGTTTACAACATTTTATCTCTGTATAGAAAAGGAAGAAGGAAAATGAAAAAAAAATGTTTCTTACTGATTCGCTGCTTGGTGAAGATCACACAAATTTAAAAAATTTCTTCGAAATACGTCGATAAAACGTAACAAGACCTTAGAGCAGTACTGTGATAATGTACTTATTCACCTTTAGTGTCGGTGAAAGCCTAATATATTCGCCATTGCTCCGGAAATATGTTAACTATTACATACTGTTCATTCACCTACGTGTTAAATATAAACTGAGCCAAACTTAGAAATTTCTTGTTAGAACAACTTGTAGAGTTGTATTCTCCTGAATTAAAAATTATCTGTTATACAGGAAACCAGAAGAAGAATTTGAAGAAATGGATCAAGATATTGATGAAAATTGGACCATGGATACAGATGCTGTGTTTGATCAAACTTGTGATGGATCATATCTCAGTCTAGATGAGTTAGGGAATATCCTTGCGCATTTAGCTTCGTTAGGTAGGTCATCATGAACGCGTTTATTACTCAGTTTAATCGATATTTCATGTAACAAGTTTTACCCTACAAACTGAGTTTCTTTCAACCCATAAGCTACGAATCATAGTATAACGAGGTTGAATCAGTAGATCGATATTAAGATTTTTTTTCTTCTTTATCTGATACGCGTTCTTCATTTGTTACATACATCACGCTTGTCGCAAAAGAAATTGAGCATTTCACTCTAAAATACCACTTGGCCAAGCGAACGAAGAAAGCCCTTGGGGTGCCAAGAATTTGTGCTTTTAGTTGAAGGGGACTCCAGGATGTTAGCAATTTTGATTCTACAGAAGGTTCAAGATTCCAAGAACTAACTTGTTTTATTTCTGGTAAAATTTCATATGAAGCCGAGTTATTTTCTTTAAAAGTCATGTAAAAATTTAAATTAAATTCTGCCATCTTAGAAAAGAATCGACAGAAAGTTGTCAGCGTATCTTCAAATTACGTCTTCGCATCAAATATACACAAAAAACTCTGACAGCGGGAGCAAAAAGCAGTAACAAATACAATTATTTCGAGTAATAGCTATCACTAAAGTGCCAACGAATAAGACAAAAGAACGAGGACGACAGAACTTAGCTGTGTAAGCACCCAGAACAGGTACTCTCCTTTTTACTATCATAACATTTTGTTTTGGGTTATGAAATGTTTTTCTTTTAAAATCTTGTTTTACTAAAGGTCATTGATAAAATGAATCAAATTACGTAGTCGCTGTTTGTTCGCCATGCTACCCTCGTTGTACTATTTGGAAAAAAAACATAAACTAAAATATCTCAGTGTGTGCTTTACGTGTGAAAATCCTTCTAACATACACACTTTTATTGGAATATTTTGTTTTGCATGTTGAAATGTTTCTCTTTTTAAAGCGATGTTCTTATTTTAAAAATTGTCATTAATAAAACGAATCAGATCACCATGCTGCTAACGTAACAAAGTTCAAGACAAAAGATCTTTTGCCTGTGCTCAATCTCGCACGGCTCTATAATGCTACCGTCTCGTCAGCCTCGCGTCCTCGCTTGGCTGGTTCGTTGGCAATTATTAATGACCGCTGAACCTCCTAACGGGCTCAGATCTTAAAGGGGGAGTGTGAAGGCTATGCGCATGACGGGAGCTACGCATCATTGGCGTTATAAATTTGATGAGGGACAATACACAAACTAAAACATGAAAGTAGAATCATCTCTATTTTGTTCGCATACAAGGTAAACTGACTGCCTTTTTGTTTGTTAACACAAAATAAAATAAGTTAAAGTAATACTTGTGTGCTGGATAGAAAAACCTGACTATTTATTTTAATAAAAGCATAAAAACACTAATTTTAAAACTCTTAACTAACTATCTTCGCCAACGGGTGGCGCTTTGCTTTTCTTGTGTCTGAGAACTCCTCGAAATGACTACATAATGCACCTAAAAAGAAAGATAAATCGAAATCTCTTAAAATTCAACAGTTTTTGAAACGATTAAAAACAAATAGAATAGAAAATCCGGCAAAATATATTTCAGTTTGTACTCACCTTTCAGCTTTAATTTGTCAATTTGTTGCCTTTTTATTGCAAAGCAGAACAAAAACAATGGAAACACCGAGTCGCACGCGAACAACGTTTCATTTTGTATCTTAAATTCCTATTGCTGCACAGGCATTATTTCAAAGATAGATAGTTTTGTTGCATTTTGTCTAAAAGCTAGCTAAAACATAGTTAATCGAAGGTTGCCGTGGCAAAATGGCTAAACAGAAACTAGAATTTGGCCAATTCAAACCGATTTCCCAACTATATCCATAAAATGAGCCAGCAAAAAACAAAACATAAATAATTATTAAAATTTGGAAATTTTTGACGAAAATAAACAAAGGATGCCTTCGATAAAGTATGATTTCCACAAAAGTATCAAAACTTGATTTCGATCGTGGCTGCCTGTCTTTTTTTCAAGTTTCGCTCGATTTTTGCCTACTCGGACCCAGATTCTCTAGCCTTGACAACCTTTAACAAATTGGCGTACTTTCAATTTAGTTGTTTTTTACTTTAGTTTAAAGTAAAAAATCTCGGCTGTTCTAAAACTTGAGGGTAATAAAAGATCAAAACTATAACCAAAAGTATTAAACTAACTGAAACAAAAGCAGTTTACATTTTCCCTGGAGTTACCCTTTAATATCATACTATCCTGGACAGCTTGTAAAGGCTAGATAAAGTCCTTGGTTTACCTTTAGTTTTAAAATTAATACAGCTATCTTTGCTCAAAGGTACACTGAAACCTGGAATGCATTTTCCGCGATATTTGACCTGCAATAGGCCAAACCTTTTACTTGTACCACAAGGTAAGCCATTCCGATGTTACTTTATGTATTGTTTTGTACTTAAAACAAGCTTTCTGGAGATTTGTTTTTCTTTTGACTTTTCATATTGTTGCTTTGTCTGTGCAATTGCCTGTTTTTAAGGAGATTCAAGATTTTGATCAAACATAAAATAAATATATAGTAAATACTTAATTTAACGCCCACTGTGAAGGAAATTAATACATGTTCTTTCTAGCTAGAGGCAAATGTTGAATTGCCCGTCGGCTCAAGTCTTTGCGTGAAAATTGAATTTGCAGAAGGAATCGAAGAGGAAGAAAAACCAGGCAACCCGTAGAAAAACCTCGGAGTCACATTGTTATTGAGAAATCTCAGCTACGTGTGGAGCCCAGGACTTGATCTCAGGTCTTAGATGTGGAAGTGATGACTAATGCAGTTACCCCGATCTTAGTCAATTGCAATATTTGAATATTGGGGGAGTGTAAAGACTACGCGAACGACGGAAGCTTCTCATTAGTTTGATGAGCAATACACAAAAGAAAATATGAAAGGAGAATCGTTTTTATTTTCCTCGCATACAATATAAACTGACTGCAATATTTCTTTGTAAGCAATAGGAAAAAAAAGACAGAAATGCTTGTGTACTGGAGAAAATTTCGAAACCGAATATCTGCGCCAACTTCTAGCACTTTTCTCACTGGTGTAAAAACTCCTTGCAATGACTAGATTTTGCACCTAAAAAGAAGCGATAACTCAAAATCTATTAAGTTTCAACAGACTGCAAACAGCTGAAAACAACGAGAACATAAAATCCGATTTTGCGTGTTGATGTCTATTTCTCGAGTTTTGCTTGATTTTGCTTATTGTTACCCAGACTCCCTGGCCTTAATACTCCACGTTAACAACTTTTTAGTTTTTGTTTTTTTGCAGACGATATTCTTGCTACTGTTCTGTCACTATATATTCAAGATGGCAACCAAGCTCTTCCTAGCTCTGAGGAAGTTGTTATCTGCACAAACGAAACGTCAGTTGAGGAAGTGAGTATCCGGCTAGAAAAACTGAAAGACTCAATTAGTTGCTTTGTAATTAATTAATTTAATTAAATCCTCGAAACTTTATGGCCACGCCTTTAGCGAGCATCGAAGCGAGGCTTAAGTTGTAAATAGCAGCAAAAGCATGTTCATCGCTACATTGACATAAATTTTTTATTTATATGTATGGTTTTTTTGATATTATCGAATGTTTTGAATATTGCACTTTTAGAATAACTTGAAATTTTTACAATTTAATTTTAGCATTTGTATACTTTTCAACTCTTCACTGGCAAATTCATGTCACCGACCGGCATTGTGATTTTGGAGGGGAAAACAGATCAAAGCCAGATAAAGTTAACTGCCTTTATTTTGGCATTTGTGAATTAGAAAAGCATTTTAGACAATACAGACACTCAAATATGAATTTTTAACTCTCATTCAGTAATTAGGAGGTACATTGTAATCGTTATCATCGTTGATATCAGTGTAATGACTTGTATGGAAAGAGAAAGATGAAGACATTGTCTTTCTTGTCTCAGGAGATATTACTGAAAGCTAACTATACAGTTATAGAAAGAAATAAGAGAAAAATAACATATATAGCCCTTGGCAGGAATCAAACCCCACATCTTCGGTTTACTAGTCCGACGTGTTAACCACTACACCACAAGGACCAACCACGCTGGTAACGCAGCC
>JAOTRI020106413.1:0-24256 GCA_028564885.2 Zoanthus sanctaehelenae | reverse complement strand
AGTCAAGGTATCCGGCTTTTAAAAATAATAAACAATATGCGAGCAGCATTCCCCTTGCTTACAGTAACAGCTAGTTTTTTAATAATTATTTTTCCACTCGATGCCTTTCAACAGATAAAATATTTTAACTTCTCTTGTGAAACGTAGTTGGTGTCATCAGTATTGAATATCCTATAATTTTATTGTCACTGTTTTCAACTTTGTACCATGCTCTCTCCTCCCTTTCCCATGCTCTCTGCTCCCGTACCAATCCTCTCTTCTCTCTTCCCCATGCTCTCTCCTCCCTTCCCCATGCTCTCTGCTCCCGGTTCCAATCCTCTTTTCTCTCTTCCCCATGCTCTCTCCTCCCTTCCCTATCCTATCTGCTCCGGGTTCCAATCCTCTCTTCTCTCTTACCCATGCTCTCTCCTCCCTTCCCCATGCTCTCTCCTCCCTTCCCCATCCTATCTGCTCCCGGTTCCAATCCTCTCGTCTCTCTTCCCCATGCTCTCTCCTCCCTTCCCCATGCTCTCTGCTCCCGTACCAATCCTCTCTTCTCTCTTACCCATGCTCTGTCCTCCCTTCCCCATGCTCTTTTTCCTTCCCCATCCTCTCTGCTTCCTCCATCATCCTTTCTTTTCCCCTCTCCATCCACTCTTCCCCTTCCCAATCCTTTCTGCTTCCTTCCTCATCCTCTCTTCTCCCTTCTCCATCCACCTTTCCCAATCCTAATTTTCTCATCTCCCTTCCCCAACCACTCTTCTCCCATTCCCATCCTGTCTGCTCCCTTCTTCATCTTGTTTCCTCCCTGATGAAAGGCGGTTGTGTAAGCAGGCTACTGTCCTCCCTTCCAAAACTGGATTTCAGGCAAACTTTCAGGCGTTGTTTTTTAAAGTTTCGTATAAAATTTTGTTTTTAAGTCTGCATTACTCTTGCAGTTTTTAGACCTTTTTTTACCTACTCTTTCCATTTGTGACGTTCAAATTCTTGGGTTCCTATCATTCCCATGAGACACGAAAGACAATAGACATAGCGGCCATGTTGGAGTCTAGTGTCATCCAACATGGCCGCCATGACGTCACGTGCAACCCGGCACAACTTTTAACTGACTCAAACACGCTGCATGTTCTGAGTTTTGAGACTCCAATTTTGTTCAACGTTACGTAATTAAATTCAATTTTAAAAAACAGTTTACGCATTTATAGTTATATATTTGAGAAAACTTCATTTAACTTCTTTTTAAATAATTTGTAAATAAATTAAAATTTAAAATTTACTAGAATGAAACACACATGATTCTCTGTAACTCTGAGTTTCGTGCTTACGCACTCGTCAGGCAGATTTTAAAAAGATCTAAAAGGGAACCGTCATAAAATCAATGTTTTAAATATATTCAATTCAATGCTAAAAATATATTCTGTTATCGGTGCAGTTAATATCTCAAATATTAGGTCTAGTACCAAAATCATTATAACATTTATTTTCTCAGTAGTTCTGCAAATAGTTTCCATGGTAGCAAAATGGCGCACGTCACAACGTGTTTGTTTTTTTAAAAAACCGTTTGGCTCTGTCGCTTGTTAGTGAAACATATTCAGTTTTCAAGCGAGTTGATCTAAGATACAACTTTCTGGCTTGCATGCATGCTGATAACTGTACGGGTAAGATATATTTTCTCGAAGCTCAAATGTGTTTTAGAAGCATTTTTGTTACTGGTTCTTAAGTACTCGGTAAAACGTTATAGAATGGGTTTCAGTTACATTTGTTTTAGGAATTAACTAAAAATGGTAATTTGAAAACTTGAGGTTTATTCTACTTTAGAATAATTATTGTGCAGAAGGTTTTTTTTTTAACATAGTTCATAGATATATAAAAAATTAGAAGAATATGAGAGGTTAGTAACTATGAAAAATTTTAGAATACTAATAATTCGTTTTTGTAAAATCTCTTGTACTTATTGTTCTTCATTGCGGCAACAATTTTGTTTGACTTGTAATATAACATCAACAAGTTAATTTCCATTTTCGTTTTAATGAAGCACTTGTTATTCTTTCAGTTTTAAAATCAGTTTCGATCTTCGAAGCAAAAAAAAACTTTTCTGATCTTTTTTTCTATATCCTATTTGTATTACAATATTACAATATTTATAATTAAATTTCAATACAGATTTGAAGAAAGAGCAAGGCACAATATGTTGGTTTTATTGCCATTATTCAAGAAACACGGTTTCTGTTTGTGTTCTCTTTGTATTTGCCGTGACGTCATAACTAGGGTGATAAAATTCGAAATACATTTTTTTTTTTAAAAAAAAGTACATATCGGCTCCGGTTTCAGTGAACGGCGTTTTTCAGTGATTTGTTTCGATTCAAATGTCATTTTGTCTTGCCAACAACTTTGTATTCCATATAATACTAAAATCTTTATTGAAAACTAGAGGCTGACAATTATGAATTGAAAGTATATGGAGACAGTTTACACAAACAGAATTCACCGCTAGTATGAGTCTTAGCTGTCGCGGGATTTCCTCCAAAGATTGAAAGTTTGCTTTGAAAGTCTTTATCGTCTCCGCCACTTTATCGACGGTGTAATCGCAGTATCGGTAGGTTTCATAATGCTTTTTTACTGTTTCCACACTATATAAACACAGATGTAAACCGCTCCATAGATATATTTATCGAGGGGAAAATTTGACTTCCGTTCTTATCTCAACTTTACAGTTTCCCTGTCGGTGAAAGTCTAAACGAATTTCCTTTTGAAAATTGTAAGTTTTTCATTGATTTTGACTGTTTTAATTTGTTTCGGTTAAAATTTTAGGATTGTTATAGTATTTGAAACAGCTACTTTAAAAGCGGTTTCAATCTTTTATCACTCAAATGTAATTTGAATCTATCTCCTAGGCATAATGCATATGGCAGTTACAATCTCATATCTTTTATTAGAATTTAATAACTGTTTCTTGATGCCACATACAGATTTAGTTCATTCGTCTTGAACTCTATTACATAAACCTTGCTGTGTTTCGCGTTTATGAACTGCGTAAAGAGCCGTCGAGACTGATACGTAAACCCTTTCAAATTAACTCAATCGTTTCTTCACTCAAGTAATTGAGGCGAAAACCATCTATTATTATTAGAAGCGTAACGTTTTTATTTAACTTAGATGTGATTCAACTGCTCGTCGTATCAAAGCCGGTTCCAAGATTTTCAGTCTTTCTTTTTCACCAAAGTCTTAAACCTAGAACTTGATGTAATTTAGACGGTGACGCTAAATGTAAAGCTCAGAGTCAAGGCTGAAGAAGACGCCATGTTTATTGTAAATGAAGGTTGCTGTATATAGCAAGGTATATCTGTTTACGACTTCGTCAACCTATTAACGGTTTTTTTAAAAACTCTAGATTTTTACGTTTATGTTTTTTTAAATCTTTTTTTAAAATAACTAGTACTAATTTTAGAAGCAAATTGGGCCGAGAATAAACATTGTACTCTCTAAATTTTTTTAAAAAAACAAACAAATAATATCAGTATATTTTTAAAAAAAAACTGTTTACATTTAAAACTTGCGTTCGGGCAGCATGCGGTAAGACTAAGATTGCACTCAGCGACCGGAAACACAGTTTTAAAAAGATTTCGATATTTTTAAGTCTGATATTTTGGTAGAGAATTGAGATGTAAAAAGACGGCATATGTTAAAAAGATGATTTATTCTGAAATAGGTTTGTAGCATTTGTGCAAAAACGGATAAACTACATATAATATCACTTTTTTTTACCTTTTGAAAATGAAGAAGAGTTTAAGATTATTTTAAAAACGTAAATTTTGTTACAGGACCGTCGAAAAGATAAATTTTAACCAAGACACGCGCAAATCTCAAAATAATTTCGCTCTATTTATTTTATTCAAAACATGTATTTCAGCTTATTAGTTTTACATAGATTTGAGTGTTTTACTGTAAAATACGCCGCTCATAGATTTCAAATAAGAGTACATCCGGGATGACATATTTTCTGTATTCTTATGAAGATATCGCTTACGTTATTCCTTTGTTTTTTCCGGTGTTTTGTGTCCTGTCTTTTTCTTGTTTCGAAACACTTGTATCTATCTAATAAATAGAGGATATTACACGTTGGCTTGAACATATGAAGTTCACTTGTTCTGCGTGAAAAAAAAATTACCATTAAAATCTGTTCAGTTTTCTGAAAAAACTGTTTTGGCTTTATTTATCTTGGTGTCACATTTGTTAGGAAAGAAAAACGACTGTTTGATGTCTGCCTTTAATCAAGATTTTTAACTTCAATATTTTTTAAAATCGTATGGCTTTTATCGCTCAATAGTTTTCATTAACTCAAGGTCAAACGATTTCGCGTTATTTGAAAAGATTACAGAATTTGTTGATAAGACTGATCTCTGCTTTCCAACCACAAGGCCCCCAGTTCGATCCCGGCAGTTTGCCAAGATTTGAATATTTGTGTAACCTTCTTTTCCCCCTAAGCCAACTCAGCTTTCCACCATCCTTCCGGGGTAGGTCAATGAATACCAGCGTTTGCTAGGAGCTAGGAGCTAACCTACGATGGATTTGTGTCCCGTCCAGTGGGAGTCATAGACAGCCATCTACTTTTTCTTTCAAAAATCTCTAAAGATTTCTTCCTTTTCGTTACAGACATCCAAATTCTACGAGTTATGTTTACACTTTTTTTGTACATGTGTTAAGTGAGCTCTTTCTTTGTTTTACGTTCTCTTTCTTAATTAGAATTCTTATGGTACGTCCCATAGCAATAAATAGAACTCTTTTTAGTCTAACTTGAGGAAGCTTTTAAAGTTTCTTTGTTCAAATATATAGAGGGTATTAGATGACGGCGCCAACATATGAAGTTTATCCTCGACCTAGATACGATCGTTTCGAAAATAGAAAAGCTAGCCTTAATGGAGGGGAAAAACAAAGGAATGGCGTCAGCGATATTTTCACCCTTGAGGATACGGAAAAAATGTCACTCGTATCCCGAATGTAGTTTTTTTAAGAAATTTACTGGTGGCGTATTTTACAGTAAAGCTTACATGTCTGTGTAATAAAATGTAGTATTTATGGTGAATAAAGAAGCTTTAAAACCTTACTAAACACAAAAGACACCGCCGGAGATAAATGCCGGCTTTATGGGCTACTAGGTTCTTAAAGGGCCTTAAAGGGTTTAGCGTTAGCTTTTAGAAACTAACTTATAAAGATAATCCATTAGCCACCATTAGTCAAAACTAATGCTCATACGTAATAATCAATTAAGTTGAAGCATGTTTTCGTATATTGTGGAATAAGATTTTTTAGCAACAAACTAAACTTTGTCTTGCACATTTTGTAAAACTTTTTTTGACTGATTTTAGGTGTTCTCCCAGGCGTGTTTTGAGTTGTGGTTTTGTTTCTTTCTATTACACGACAATTCTATATGTCGCTGGAACACCTGAACCAATTAAAAGGGTTTATGCAAATGTTAGAGTAAGATCGCAAATGCGTTTCGACTCCACAGAAAAATCTATTCCAAAAGCTCAGACCAGCGGCCCAGTTTACTATATCCCACGTTCTGGTTGTGATGCAACCTGTATGTCTGAGAAACAAAACCACTCCTGGAAGAACATCTGATAGCAGATAAAAAAGGAAAAACCAAGAATTCCGCAAAAAAATTCACCCCCCTTTTTTTATGAACCAAGAACGGGGGGGGGGAAGGTATATATTGGTATGTGCCATCGGAGATGGGGAATGGCTTGAGTTCAACCAAACAAAGCGTTGTGTTTTTAGATTTTTTATTAACTCTTGATAAAACATTTTATATCTTGAGTTCTTGTTTTTATAACATTTCATGATAATTGTAGAATCACGGCGGAGTAACTAAATAGGTTAAAAAAACTCGAAGTAGGCTAAGATAGGTAGTTTGGATAAATGAAAATAATGTTGAAGATTGAAGGCAAGAACATTTTAAACATTCAACCGCATAAACTGATTTTTTTGAGTTTTGTGTTTCATCGACGGCTCTAAACTATGCACCTCACAGCACCTCCCCCTTTTCATCATCCTACCTCCCCCCCCCCTCCCATCTTATCCTATACCACTGCTATAAATTTTGGGAGGGTTCGTTTTGTTTTCGTGGGCATTTAAGACGTCTTCCAATATAGAATTTGATTGTAAGTTTTATAATGCTTAATTTTCTTTTTAGGTATTTGAAAACAGCACGTGGTTATCAGGAAGTAAAACTTGCATTAGAAAAGAACATAACAGTTATTGCGGCCATTTTTCACAGCCAGTCTGCGTGGCCAGAACAAAACGAATTGATAGAACTCTTGACGGACTCGATTAACAACGTACTGCTGGTGGATCTCAACGCAGGCTCGGGATCAGCTCTCTCACATCAGTACCACCAGGGGCAAGTGGACGAGCTTATCAATAGCTGTAGGGAGATTCTCTACGGTACTGGGGACATCCACCCTAAAGAACCCCCGGGAAGCCCTGACAGCAGTCCCCTAAGGATTGAAAATATCGGGGGGTCACCTCTAGAAGATTACTCATTTTCTGTACCGATCTCTGAAAGCGTGGAGAAACAAAAGAAACACAACACAGTACACTTCGCGGAGGACGTCATGGACTCCAAACCAAATGAAGACGAGGATAAAACTCAGCAGATCACGCGCATGGCAGCTTGCGCTGTGGCAGCCGCTGTTGCCGGAGCAACGGCTCAACACATTGCTAAATCAAACAATTCGCCGGCCGGAATTAAGGCGGCCGCCGCTGCAGCTGAAGTGGCGCAAGCGGTTGTGGACGGGGATAGCGAAGCGGCATCGCAGGCGGTAGCGCGTGTAGCCAAAATCGTAAACGAAGAGTCGAACGTTGCGACGGGAAGGTTGGTACAAAATGGAAAAACCACTTCTTCACCAAAGAGCGCTGCTTGTAATTTGTTATAACTCGATTAATACATTAATTTTTTTTTCGACAATACAATCTGTCCATGCAAGCAAGCATTTCATGTTATGTAAAGCGCATATTGACACACCAAGCAGATTTCGGGCCAGAGAAACGTTTGTAAGCTCTGGGAAGTATAAGCAAGTGAAAATCATTACCACTGGTTTAACAAACAGTATGACTAGATTTCTCCAGAGTAGGCTAAATTTCCTGCTAGAGAAGTTCGTAAGTTCTAAGAATTATTAGCATATGAAAATAACTACCACTAGTTTAACACACAGTATTTATGACCAATTTTCTACTAATGCAAATTTCGTGAAAGAAAAAATTTTATGTTACGAGAAGTATTAGCAAGTGAAAATCACAACCACTGGTTTAGCGGACAAATGGCGAGCTGTCTCCAGAATAGACTGAAGCAGATTTCGTGCTTTGCAAAAACTGAATTCAAGTTTTGAAAAAATATTTGCGAGTGCAATTACAACTCGTTTACCCAACAACATAACAAGTTTAACGGCTGAAAGGTTAGATAATCCTTTTATTGTTCCTTAGTTGGGATTTTACCCTAATCAATGTCAGCGCGTTTATCAAGAGTCCACTGTTTGCCGAGGCAATTAAGATTGCAGCAATCGCGACAATTTACCAGGTCTTGTCCAACTGTTTCGGCTAATCAACAAAACCTTGCCCTAACAACACTTGGCTGCTAACGTTCGACACAGAATGGGAAGCCTCACATGGGGGAGATGCTATGAGGACAGCGCAAAACCGTGACGGGTGACGGAGTTGGGTGGGAAGCTCTTTATGCCACCTAGGCCTGAAAATGTTTTCGTCAGTAGTCAGGCAATAAACAATAACAGCAGAAATTGATTTCTCAAGAAAATTAATAGACTGATATAGACGGAATAATAGTTTGTTATAAGAAAATAGCACACCATTCATGCATTGTATTTTTGTTTAATCTTCATAGTACTAGATAGTCATTTGTACATGATTAACAGACTATTAACCGCGCGCAAGGTCTATATTGATAAATATCAGACCGGAGTCTCGACACTACAGACCGAGGGTTCGTACAAAAATCCGAGTTCTGATTTTTACATAGAGAATGAGCGAGCGAGGTTATTTTAAAAATAGCTTATATATATATATATATATGTATATTTATGTCATTTTTACTTCCGGTAATTTATCTTACGACTTCGTTTTTGGAAATCTTAGATCATTCGACAGTTTCCGTTTTTTTGAAAGATTTCTAAAAAATTATAGGAAGTGCTCGGAAGAGTTCGGAAATTCTCCGAAGTTCCTTAAAATCGAGTTTTGATAATTTTCAGAAATTAAACATCAGGGAGAACGGCTTAAATACGCGAGCATGCGGCCCGCGGCTCGAGTACACATTTTGACAGGCCGAACGTCAACCAATCAGAATGCAAGAAATTGCAAGGTCGTACAACAAAAAACTATTGGTTCGGGCTAAACATGCCAGGCAGGCAACGCTTTATTCTAAATAGATTATTTGTCTAAAAGGGAAAAATAGAAATATGAATATGACATTATGTCAATGTTTCCTTAAAATGTCGAAACATGTTCAGATGTTTTTTGTCTCGGGGTGTTCCAAGGCTTGTAGCAGGTACAGATATATGCCATGGGTGCTAATTGCATTATTGCTCTTCTCCAAAATTCTAATTTTTTATTTTTATTATTATTATTATTATTATTATTGTTATTATTATTAACTATTATTATTATGGTTCCAAATTAAAAAAAAAAGATGTACAGAGCGAGTTACCGTTTAAAAATTTAATTTTCACTATATCTCAAATTTTGGTATGATTGATCCGATGTTCATTGTTATTGCATTCGAGGAACAAGATTTGTGTCCAGTGAGAATTCTGTGTATTACTGGGTATCCTGTGCATTAAATAAGGAATGCGTTTGGTCGTGAACGACAACTGCTCCCAAAAATCACCTTTACTTTTGATTTCCTTGAGATGGTCATTTGTTTTTTTTTCCTTTAAGCTTTGTTAATTGCCAAACTATTAACTCCATGAAGTTAAATACAGTTACGTCTTCGTTGTGCTGTCGTGCAGGCATTATATTTTCCGTTGTTCCTTCCCGTCCTCATTGCTTGATGTCCCTCAGGGCCTGTTCACATGACGCAAAATACTTTGTGGGTAGGGATATCTGGGTCCTTTGAAATATCTTGGGGGTAGGAATATTTGGATCCTCTGAGATATCTTGGGGGTAGGGATATCTGGATCCTCTGAGATATCTTGGGGGTAGGGATATTTGGATCCTCCAAGAAATCTTAGGGGTAGGGATATCTGGATCCTCCAAGATATCTTGGGGGTAGGGATACCTGGGTTCTCCAAATAATTTATCTAGGGGGTAGGGCTATCTGGGTCATCCGAGATATCTCGGATAAAGAAAAGTTTCTCTACATTTACTTCATTTTTTGGATAGTACACCAACAAAATTCAAGACTCAAACAAGCTTTCTGATTGGATGAATTAAGGTTGGGGTAAGTTTTCTTTCCTTTCATTGGCTCACATTTCATGCGAAGCTTACATGCCGTTCTAACCTATTTTTCAGCCATTCCATTCACATGAAGCCGAGTAAACAATTTTATTATCAAAATGCAATCATCAAGTTGGGTTTTTATAGGGCGATGTACAGTACAGTAGTTTTACAAACGAATTTCAAATTATAAAAAACCCTTTGTTGCAATTAACTATTTTCAAACCCTTATTACTTGCATTTTCAAAACGTTTGTCTGAATACCATAACGGTTACATGATGAAAGTTGAAAATGATATATGACTTGAGCAGCAAGCAAACAATGGATAAATTGAATTTCTATTGTGATACTTTTCTCACCCAATGCCTAAGGATTCTTTAATTACAAAACAAAGGCACATTACAACACCTTGAGGCATCTATTTAAATTGCCTTATGCACATATCTATGTAAAACCCAGGAGGGATGGGGGTGCAAGCATAGGGCAGGTATTTGACACAATTTTTAGTACCCCCGGACTGGGCATTTGACGATACTGGTCTTCCCGGGGGAGAGAAAGGGCAGTTTGATCATTTCAAGCCTGGGGGCGGGCAGTTGGATTTGAGCCTGGAAATGAAATGGCCATGTCATTGCAAGGACACTGGAACAAGACCTCGTCATCGACTCGTAGATCGTTTGAATGTCGCTTTCTGTGCCATGATGGATGATCAGATTTTGGTAAGTTGTAAATACATCTGTCATCAATCTGTGCTATTGTTGTCCATCCTTTGTCTATCTTAATCCCTGAAGGTATAACACCTAAGTTTCATTTTCAGAAAATTAAATTTTAGTAAATGCCTTGTTACCCAGGCTGGGGGAATGGAGATTTGATGTATTTTGTGTTACTGGGGTGGGGACCTTGAACGTAATTTGACGATTTTTCGATACCCGACCCAATAGCGCTTTAAAAAAATTTCGAGTCACAGACACAAATTGCCACCCTTGCCCCAACCCCCCCCCCCTTCCTGGGTTTTATATTGATAGGTGCATTATCATAAGTTTTAATCAAATTTCTAATATTATAACAGACAAAACATTAATAAATCTATACACTGTAACTGTAAATATCCATTGTAAATAACAAGATAATACCTATGAAGATGTAATACAAATATAATTACATGAATAAAGGAATACAAGATTTTATGAGGGCACACTTTTTCAATAAAACTCTACCAGAGGATAACCTTTTACTTAAAATCTTGTCTTTCCAGAAAAGGTTTGCTTTAAAAAGTGGGTGCATAAAAGTTTAAAATCTCATACTAAAAGTCTCTAATATTGGTACTCACAGAAAATGCAAAATTTAAACAAGAGTTGTTTAATTACAGTGCTTGCAATAAATTACACTGATGAGAAACCTTGCAACTGCAATACAGACAGCATAATTTATGTTTCCCAAAGAATTTATGTTTAAAGTCTTTGGTTTCAAATACATTTCTTTCCACAGCCAGCATTCTTTGTCCTGCCATTTGGTTTTCTATACAACTTAAACATGTTTGTGTTGTAGAGTTCTGCTGATTTCATGATTTCAAATCAAAGTCCAACACGCAGGGGAGGTGATACTAATATCACTCCATCCCCCCTAACAAAAAGCATTGGGATGTTTCTTTTGGTTGTCTGTTGAAAAAAATCGAAATAAGAAATAAATTATTGTAAACAAAACGGTAAAAGATGAAAAAAAAAATTATGAAAAGTAATGTTTCCTCTGAGGTGCAACATAATATTCCAGCCGTATTAATGTTTTCATTTCTCCAACAATTTACTACATCTTATTAGGAAGCCTCTTTTACTGTAATTCATTGTTTGACCTAGTTGTGTGTACATACTGTTTTTCTTATTTGATTTGACAAAATCAAAATTGGAGAAACGGTAGGAGATTTCTCAGCCCCGAAACAGTTTTGAAATCATTCATTCAATATTGGTGTTCTGATTTAGAACAAATTATTAAAAGTCAATATTTTTTACTCTTGGTTCATTTTGTCTTATGGCAAGTACTAAAAATTATTCCTAAATACCAGCCTGGTGCATTGGCTAAGAGGGTTTTCACCTTTTAACAGCAAAAAGCGGAAAAGTGTAAAATGGGTAAAGAGACAAAAAGTATGGACATACTGAACAGTATTTAGACAACTTCAGGACTGGTTCAAATTTTTATCTTTCATAAAATTAATAAGATATAAGATTGAATAGAACGACGTCTCCTGGTAAGCCTGCTTGGTAAGGCACCAGTCTGCTGTGCGGAAGCTCGGGTTCGATTCCTGGCCAGGACCGACACTCGGAAAGTGCTTCCTTTGCTCTAACATCTGCAAATGGTTAGAATTCCACATCTTGTCAGATAAGGATGTTAAACCATAGGTCCAGTCTCTTGATCACTCTGTCATGGGACTTAAAAGAACCCTGACACAATTCTCGCGAAGAGTAGGGTTGTGATCCTGGTGTTATGGTCTGTTTCTTCCATTGAGGGCACTTTTTACCAACTGCCAAGTTACCCACTGACATGTCAGCCGCCCCAGTGGAATTTCAAAGACCCTCAACTTTCTGACTTCAACAGTATAAACGTGTAAACAGGTTCTGAAAAGCCCTGAGGGGAGAACTAGTATATTGTACATATATTATTATTATTATTATTATTATTATTACTATTATTATTATTATTCAAGAGCTATTTCCAGCAAAGTTAATCACTAATGACAACATGGAATCTATAATAATCCACTAGCCCCTTAAACAAGTTCATACAGACCTTTGAGCTGGATGGGGGGGAAGGGGCATTTCAAGAATGGCTATCACGAAAATCAATCTCTGGTCACACCATCATCTACAGTACAATGCCTCATCATTCGTTAACATATTATACAAGGTTCATAAACTTTGGAGCTGACTATTAATTTGATAGATCAACAACAAACCTTAAATAGTTCTTCAAATGTTTCCTCATCAATTTCTACAGTTGTAATCGTTTCCTCCACTTCTCCGAGTATCATGTTGAGATGCTGATCATATGCCTGGCCAGAAGCAACATCAAGATCTCATAAGAATCAGTTTGTAAACCTTAATATTATAATTTTTGATACATTTTGTCCCATATTTTTAAGATAGTCATTGCCACCTAGGGATGGCCAGTAAAAATCTGTACAGCCAATAATTGAAGGGTCTAGAGCAAAAATGACGTAAATCACTAGTTTGACCTGCATCAGTGTTTCTAAATAGCCAATTTAGTAATAAATATGTAAATTATCCACCGTATAAAAATTAATAAAGAATACCAAAACATCAGTAAGTATTCTTTCTTTTATAGGTGTATAATTTACATACAGTGTATTACTAAAATAAAATTGGCTATTTACAAAGCATGCTGATGTAGAATTTGTCCCTGGGATCACCAAGGACAAAATCATTCAGTACTTAGTCTGAGTTGGGAATTGAACCCAGGTCTTCCACATTCAAATCCACAAATTTGACCACTGAACTAAACTGCCTCCAGTGTTAGTAATGAAACTTGATTGATACAGCAACTTGACAAGTGTCAGATCCTGTCTCTTGTTCTAATTCCATTTTCTAATATATATCAGTAGTGGTCTACAGATCCATCAGGATATTTAAGGCAAGCAGCAAGCAGAAGGATTATTATTATAATTATTATTATTATTATTATTATTATTATTATTATTATCATTACTATTATTAGTGTTGTTATTATTTCCGGTTTCTATTTTGTTAAATGAATGAGAGAATATTTTGGGGTTTCCATTTTTTTGCACCAACCTAACCTATAACGTTCCCAAGCAAGGGTAGGTCAGCAGTGAATGCAGTGAGGACAATAATTATTGACACTGGGCAAGTGCTTTAGGCATATGATAGCAGTTGCCCTCTTAACACTGGGGTATAACTGTTTGCTATTTCGCTATTTCCATTTTTGTAATCCAGGAACATGTCAAGCTTAACTGCCCCATGTACAGACCCTGTCATGTTTTAAAAAAGCCAAAATGTTCTATAAAAATTTTTCCCAATGTACATTTGAATAGGCAAAGCCCTATTCTTGGTTTCACCAGTTACCACCTGGATACAGCGCAATGGCAAAAGGAGAGCAAATAATGAGCTTCAAACTATAGATTCTAATGGAACTCTTTTCTGATCACTGTGACTTGTGAGCTGAAATCAAATCTTAAGAAACCCACAAATAAAGCAAAAAAAACAACCCTAATTGTTGATGTTGCTCCCTGTGTTGCCATGATTAACTTAACTGAAAACTAATTTTCATCCCACACAGTTTATTTTTTAGACCTGTTCCTTCAAATTTTTCCGATTCATGAATTCCATGATTTTTCCAGAACTGAATAACGAACATGGTGGAGTTCGTGGTCTTGGAGGAAGAAGATTCAGAGCCATCAGAAAGTACGGATGATTCAAGATGGTCTGTTATAAATTCCACGTCCTTAGAGTCTCCTAAAAATCCACTTTTCTACCCAAGCGGATCTGTTGCATGTTTTTGTTCGTCTACATCTTCTAGTAAGCCGTAACATCACTATAAGAAAGAGAAGCAAAAACTTCTTCGATTTCTTATAAACTCTTGCCGCCATGTTTTCAAGCTTCCCGCGTTCAGAAAATAGTCTGCAGTCTCGCTAAAAAACATCGGTTGGTGTGTAACAAACCTTGTACCCGACAAATTATCTGAGACAAAAAATCGGGAGCTTAAAGAGAAAAGAACGGCTAGTGTGTAGCGGCCTTAACCCCCTAAGGGAAAACACGTGTTTCTTCTGCGATCTAGAGAGCATTATACTCACGAGTTATTAATCCGTAAATATAACTAATAACAACAAAACTTACGTGCAATCTTCCTCTAAGTTCTCTATCGCTTCTAAGCTTCACGTAAATTCTTTCATCCAGACTGAGACGAATTAAATCTAACGGCTCCTCAACTGTTTGCAAAGCCTCATTCTCTTCCGCCATTTTAACTGTACTCCTCCCAGAATTCCAGAGAGTGAGAAAGTAAGTACTTTGTATAGGTAGCGATGTAATGAGCCGTGGCAAAGAGTAGGAAGCGCTTACTTGTTCTTTCCTAATCAGTTAACGAAGGTAAATTTTTTGTGAGGCTGTATCTTTATGTCAATAAATTAATTAGTATGCTTACCAAGGAGCTCATTCAATATCCTTGTGAATCCTCTATCTTCTTAGGCTCCTTCGCAGGCGGCGCTGCCTCTGTCGTCACGCAAGGTTTTTCTAATTCTCCTCTGGAACTGCATGACGACTCAGGCAGCAGCTACGAAGGAGATTACTAACTTCTACACGAACGGTTTTTACCTTAGCAACTTTTTTTGAAGGGAAAAATTGTTCTTGTAGATGGAAAGGTTTTAATGGACATATGTGATTGTCATGGAAAACCTACCATGCCAAGTATTTTTTCCTTGACAAGAAAAAATGGACTTGTCAAGCCAATCTGAATTTTGTTTAGAAATATAACAAGAATATTATTGATACCGTTAACCAAATTTTCGTTTTACTTCCACGAAGGCCTAACGTCCGAAACGTCTGTAAGTCTTCTTTCTTTTTTGTTTACCGTGTGTAATTTACATTTTTAGCACCAATTTTGTTGACAAGCAATACTTGCTAGTCCTCTACACAAACAAAAAGTATTGCCAGTAGAAAACTATCAATGAAAGCTTGTTGATCGTGTAAACTAGCACTAAGAATTTCAATGAAACTTGCCAAGAAATAATTGCTTGACGTGGCTTTAAAAATATGTTGGTTTGTTTTTTTAACATATACAAGTTCTCCCCTCAAGGCTTTTCAGACCCTGTTTACAATTAAACACAGTTGGGGTCAGAAATTTGAGGGTCTTAGAAAGATCGTTGTAGCGGCTCACATATTAAGACGCAACTTGGCAACAAATAAGTGCCCTCAATGGAACAGGATCACACGCAACCCTATTCTTTTGCGAGATGTGCACGTGTGTGTGTTTTTTACGTTCCTCGAGAGATTGGTCAGTTTAACGTCCTTATCCGAGAAGATAAGGTTCCGTGTATTTTTTCTTAAATATCTTCGACATATCAGCCTCAAATGTTCTTAAACACGTTCTTGAAACATCTAATGATTTTAGACAATATAAATAATACATGTACCGTATGTGGTACTTTTCTGTTTTCATTGATTTGTACATGTACTTTGTACTGATTTTCTTGCCAGTTCGTCTCAAGAACTATTCCAGAGAACTGCAACTTGGTAAATAGAAAACCAGCTGCATGATGTAAAATTATTGTTATCTGCTAACTTTAATCAAGAAGCTCAACACAGCGTGTTTTTTATAGATTTTAGCCTCATGTTGAACATGAACATCTTAGGAACTGGGAGGGTTCCAAGGAGTAGAGATAATAGGACTCGAGGATCTTACTCCTGGGCCTACGGTTTAACGTTCTTATCCGAGAAGACGCGAAAGTCTAACCATTTGAAGATGTTGGAGCAAAGGCAGCACTTTCTCCTCAATTATTTTGAGACCCTAAGTGTTGGTCCGGCCGGGAATCGAACCCGAGACCTCCCGCACAATAGACTGGCGCCTTAACAACTGGGCTAACCAGGCGGTGGTTATTATGTTACCTACAAGAACCAAACTCACCTGAACCATGAACTCTCCGTCAGTCTGTGCGAGTTTTCAAATAGCTCAGTGCGTAGAACATCGGGATAATACCCCTACATATGCATAAAGTTTCATGGCTTTTAACTATTAAAAATTAAGGTCTGGTTAAGGGTTAGTGTGTATCATTAAACAATAGTAAACGCCCCAATACGGACATTTTACCAGAGGGGGCCGCGTCCCCTTTTAGTGGAAAAAGTTGATTTAAAATAGGCTGTACATCAACAAAAATACAAATAAAAATCAAAGGCATCCTGTGGTAAGCTCGTGGAGTAAGTAAGATACTGTGTCAGGAAGCTTTTGTATCTTGACTATTGTTCATTGAGAAATATACTGTACGCGTGACCAACCACATCTACTGGTTTGCCGAAGTCATGTACTGAACACCGAAATATCCTGACAAAACATATTGAACGTCTTTCATTTGTAGCCGAATAAGGGTATTAACGAACGCATGAATGTGCCTGCCCAACTTGAGACGATTGAAAATCAATTACAAATTTTTGTTTACGCGTAACATGCTAATTCTCCACTATAGCTAATTATAGTATTTATAGTGACTTACTTAAAGTGACAATCTTTTCATTTTTCTGTTGGTCATAACATTGTTTGCTCGTAAAGCATTTTCACTTCAGTTGACCACCTGTTTTGACAGTGTGTCCGCATCACCACAAAGTGCATGTCCTGCTGCGGTTTAATAGCATTAGATTATAGTACGAAAGATTAGCATGCTATAACGCTTGTCGCCAAGATCACGACATTGAAGTTCATATTTGCTGTATTTCCATTTTCACGGACCCTGCAAGTATATTAAAAAATTTTAAAAACTCACACTGAGTCTAGCTCTCTCTCTTGATAAAAATGATATTTCTTATGCACAATTTCCAGATATTCTGTTATATCAATATTCCTTTAGACAAGTCAGGCATTGTAAAATGCGTGTAGAGAGGGTTCTGGAAATGATACAGCTCGCCTTTTTGTGGATCTACGCGGAATCATACTAAAGGCATAATCGGTAACGCAGCTTTAAAATTGCTGGCATAAATTTACTTAAACTGCTTGAAAACTAGTGTAGTTTACACATTGAAAAAAAATTATCACCAGTCAAGTCTTTAATACGCCGCATTCAGCGACCACCAACCATGCAAGAATCTTCCAGCCGACTTGAAACGGAGTTTTGATATAGTCGTTTGCTTAAATATTATAGCAGCAAATTATCCTTTTGCTTTAACTTTTTGGCTGAGCCCGTCCCGTTTGATATTTTAAAAATTTACGATGATACTACTACAGTCAGGAGTAGATACAACTGAATTACATAACCTATAGTAAACAAATCAAAGGATGCAAAAAATATCTTAAAATCTTGATAACATCATTTTTAGGAGAAAATATTTTCGGCACAAAAGTCATATGAATGTTGTTTAAAGAGCTATAACCAGCTTAAAGGTAATATTTGTTCTAAATTTTCATTCAAAACGTTGGACTCCGTGACTCTAACTCAAGTTTATAACTACACCAACAAAACTTGTTATAAAAATAAACAAAATATTGGAGATAACAGTAAAAGATTGGCCAGATATCATTTCAAACACAGCCATCTGAAGGGTGCGTGTGTTTTTTGTAACAGTGGAAATATCTTTTAGTAGAAGAAAGTTCTTAGCTTTGTTCATCGTTCCTAAAAATATTTTGCTTGAGTCGGAGGAACTCCAAAACAACTTTTCTCCAATCACAGCCAGAGCTTTTGGCCTGCCAGTTACGTGGAAGTTGCTGAGAAGAACTCTAATATTTTGAATTTTCTTCTCCGGTTTCATTGAAAGAATTTGATATTCGTTTTCAACGAAAAAAATATTGTTTGAAGCAGTTTCGGAGACCATGGAATAAATATCTCTCTTGCCAAAGCTCAAACTTGCGTCTGTTATATTTATCGTTCCATTGGGACTAATAAATGTGTCATAAATACCACTGCATCCTTCATCACTAGACGAATAATTGTATACTTCAACAAAGACCTTGTTTCCAAGAAAAATGAGATGATTAAAATAGAAGGCGTCACTCGATTTTCCAAAATTAACTCCAATAATCTTTCTTACATTTTTTCCACTTAAGTCCATCTCAAAGACATAACTCTTACCGCCAATGTAAAGTTTGTTGCTTCTGGTATCAATCGTCAAACTTATTGCTTCTTCAGGTGCGATTCTTGGTTCTATGCCCTCTTTTCTCAATTCAATCAAAACAGTTTCAAAATAACTCGCTTTTGGTTCAAGAAACAATTCGCCTCTACCTGATTTTTTACGTTTTCCCACTTTATCGAGCAGATAAAGTTTGATAATTTTGTTTCCGTCAACAGCAAAGATTAGATCTTCTTCGAAGTGTATTGCGATTCCTTTGATTGTGAGAGAGAAAATTTTGAAGTGCTTTATCAGTTTCCCAGAAGAAGAAACTACATTAATTGTACCAGATGTCAAATCACTTTCTCCATAAACGATAAAAACGTCAGCAAGAGAGTAACGAATTAGTGAGATAAGAATAAATGCTGGAAGAAAAACCATAGTTTCATCGTAGCTAGAGCTTCGTTCAAATGAGGGGTGGTGCTAAGTCGGTTCGAATACGAGTTACTTGGTTGTCAATGCATCTTAACGTGACATCACAGAAACGTATAACTGATGCATATATGTATGTTAATGGTAGGACGAGATAAAAGAGAAAAAAGATGGCACTGAAAAAATTTGAAATGAACGGCTGTTGATATGTATTAGTTTTGTTCACTCTTGAACAAAAAAAGAGTATAAATTAGAATTCACAAATTGTTCGCCGTAAAATATCAAGAAATATAAATAGATATCATAACACAAAGTTTAAGCTTAATATCCGTGAAACAGTGTGCTCAGTACATGTAAGCAGAGCAAAATATATGGCAAAGAAAAATTCAGGATAACTACAAGCTTATCTCTATAATAAGCCTGTTTCGTGGTTGCCCACCCGTCGGAAACTAAAACTTATACTTTACCATCGCTTATATATACAACCCTGACAAGAGGGCCAACAAAACAGGCTTGATAAACGCGATGTAGTTCTCCCGAATTTTTCATCATATATTTATGTATATATATTGTTAGAATTCAAGTTTGTCAGCAATATATTTTGCAAAAAAAGAGGACTTCGTACTAAAGCCCAAAGGTCAAGTTTCGCGATGCGCATTCGCATGTTAAATATTCTCTATCGTATTCGGCCTCCATTTGTATTGTGGTGAACTAATCTTAATTCATAACTTTTAAAAAAATGAGTCCTCAAGACTCAAAAGTTATTTCATTTCTTCCAAAATAGTAAACTTTCAGTTCTGAAAGGTGCGCAGCAGTCTTTTTGTCGGGTGCCAAATGTTGTCAGTTAGCTAGTCATACTGTCAGTACTGAGATAAGTCACGATTTGTGTAAAATTCAGCAGTATAACACTATATGGGATTGTCAATCTCATCTCTCTCTTGGAAAGGGAAGTACGAAAGCTGTAGCAAGGGAATATTGTTCTGGCAAGGGAATATCTACTGAAAGGTAAGAAAAGTAGAAAAATAACATAAGCCGTATATGACGGGTTTTTAAATTGTTGGTAATTTCTGATATTTGAACAATGAACAATGTTTATATCATGTTTTTAAAATAAGCACAAAACAAATTCAGTAACTCGAGCAAAAAAAACACAAATAAGACAGATAATGACTTGTTAAAATATACTTTGCAAGCATATTAAGGTTAAAAGTTCTAAGAATATCTTTTTTATTAACAATAATGACGAACTGATTATTTTGCGATTGAAAAGAAAGAACATTACTGATTATATGAATTGCAATTGCACTTTAATCCCAAACGGCAACGTTATGTTCAGAACAATTGCCTTTAATACTCTTCGATACCACAGTCATTTTAAAGACGGGCATTTAATGTCACCAATAAAGGCAATATTCCTGAAAGTATCGCCATACAGTTAACATTTCGGTCAGGAAGAGAGACGTGATATAAAGTAGAATCACCGGCTCAGAATTAACGCTACGCCACTCCATATATTTCATAATATATATTCATATATATATATATAATATAATTCTTATATAGCGCTATTTCTCGCAAGATCTAATAGCGCTGTACATTATAAATAAATAATACAAAAATAGTAACATTAATAAATAATATTAGAATAATTCTAGAGTTCAAAATATTTTTTTAAAAGGTTTGTCTTGAGAGCAGATTTAAAAGTAGTAATATTTTTACAGTTCCTAACTCCCAACTAGCCGGCAATATAATGTGGATCACAGTCTCAGAATCGCAATTAGCTTATAGAATATTCAGTAAGAATATTTTCAGCCTAAAACCGGTCAAAAAATAAGAATATCCAGTCAAATTTTCCTTGCAAGGAAGAAGGAATGTAAACAGGCTATGACTGTAAAGTAGTTCAGTTCTTAAATATTTTTGCAAGCTGAAATGCCGAGAGGTATTCAACAATCGCAGCTGTTTCGAAAACATGGTTAATTCATATATACAAAGCATTTGATGACAGATGAGACTGCATATTGCAGTCACAAACCAACAAACACAAAACCCTCGTTCTGTTGTAATTACCATAAACTTCATTCCTGTTCAATATTCCTGTGCTGATTATAAAAACCAAGAAATTTTTAAATCGCCAAAAAGTTAAAAAGAAAGTGAAATATATAACTGTATATATATCGCTTTAGCGGGAATCTCGGTAATATTTTTGTGGCTAGAACTCAAGATAAATTATTCTACGCGTAGTGATAAATCATTCTAGTTTATAAATCAGCAAATTCTTTTCTTTTTTGTTAAAGAAATAAAGATTTGAGAATTTTACAAATAGTTTCTTTACATCGATTTTACAACCACTTTGGAATTGACTGCAAGATCAAGAAGTTAAAGATTTGAGTGAGGAATACGTTTTAATAGATTGGCTGGTGACAATTTACTGAACTGTTCGAGAAGAACATGCATTTTTACGTGAAATACTACATCCGAGTTTCTACAGAAACAATTTTACATATTTAACTGATTGATAGCTCTTTGTAATCAATAAACCGTAGTAAAAAGAATCTTAGAACCAATCCTCTGGGCTGTAGTATATCATTCACTATAGTGTTATTATATCCATTTGAGCATCTATTACATCAAATATTTACATAACGTTTTGTAAAAATGTCCGCCGGCGCTCTAGGTCTCAGAGGCGTATAGTCAGGATTTTTGAGAGAAGATCTTCAACGTGTTAGAAAAATAAAGAGATTAGATTATGCAATTGCTATTCGTTTTTGTACTGCCAAGCATAAAACAAAATGAACAATTATTGAGATAAAGTCGCTAAAAATATAGGAACAAATCAAAAAGGGGTTCCCGGACGCTAGAGAGGCACAGAACCCCTTGAACCCTTCCCAGTCTACACCCCTGGGTCTTTTAGCGGCTGTTTAAAAATACATTTATAATTAAAAAATAAATGTGATGCAGCAAACATAAAGGTAAAAAGAAACCATGTCTCCTAGTTGTAGCTGTGCGAAGAGTTAGGCCTTTAATGCAATGGAGAGTAATTTAAACTACACCAATTTGACATTTTTTATGTTCGGATACGACGATTCTTATTAAATAATTTAATGGTAAAATTGAGCGATAAAATGTTGTATTGAATTGACGACGTTTCGACGTTAGCTAACATCATTTTCCAGTCAATGTTCTTTTACTTTTAGTAAAGCGTAGTTATTATGTTTTCATTTACTTAAGGGTTAAACGTTACACAAAAACAAAAGCAAAATCATGTTTTAAAACTTATCTCTCTATATATACCGTGTGACACGAAATTATTGCTAGAGACTAGAGTGGTTTTTGCAAGTGGTGATTTTTTTGTGTTTGCCATTCTGGCAAAGTGGTTTTGCTTGTTGGGAATTAAGTTTTGCGATTTTCAAGAAGTCCGTTAAAAATCATTTTTAAACAATATCGTTTTTATTGACCACGTTCAAAACAATATTATCCATACTTAAAAGATATTGCGGTAGTTATTGTAATTATAATTACATCGGAGACTCATAGGGTAACTGACTGCTCCGTCAATAAATCAGAGACGATGAAGCTATGATCACTTGATGAGTTATTGACATCAAGCTCTGGGTTTTTGTACCAACCATCAAGTCTCCTGACTTTGGATTACCAAACGTTCCTGAAAGGTTTTCATGTGACCATCTCTTTATATTACTTTTTACCAAGTTCTATATCATTACAAGAGAACTCCAACAGCACAAGAACGCATCAAACATTTAAAGCAAATCACAACTGGAAAATGTCGGGATACAGGTAACCTCAGCCGATATATAACTTAATCCTCTATGTTGAATAAAATAACAGGTAAACTTAGAAATGTACTACGTAGTATGGCCAAAACGGGTTTATATACAGTGAACTAATTTTTTGCGGGGAAAATATTTGCGCCAATTTTTATTTTTGCGGAATTTTTGGTCTGAGAATCGTGTGAAATACTGCAAAAATTTGAAGCAGCAACAATTATGTGCTACACGGTATAGGATTTACATAAACTATCAGAAATTTAGCTTGTATATATACAGTAAAAACCCACAATAAGAACCTACATTTTCAGTATTTAACCTAAACAAGTTCTTACATAAATGGTATACTTAAAAGAATTTTAGACTATTCAGATACTTAAATGGGTTTTTAATCCGGGAGAAAAAAACAATTTTAATTGTTTTTTAAAAAACACAGCTGCAAGGAAGTTGGTCATTAATCTATACTTTCTATTTTCATCATAATGGTGTGCTGCTCTTCATGTTATTTAGTATGCTTTGTAAGTCTAAATATCTTGCACTCACTTTTCTTTAAAAAGACCGTTTTACAGCAATGGCAACCTGCTTTTTTCCCTTTAAATATGATTCTTGCAACACACCGGTAATGTATTAGTATGATTTTAGAAAATAAGAATCTGATTTACATTTCTTAGGCTAAATAGGTTCTTGTTTTTAGGGGGTGTAATAGTTTCTTAACTGCGGTATTTATTCATAGTCCTCCGTGATCAAACAACTCCGTAAAGCGGATTTGCAGTGATGCTTTCATCGTCGTTTTGTTGATCTACACCGCGAGGCACAGAATCAAGTTCTTCATCTGAAATAATATCCCCAGCTTTGTCATAATGATTTGTTCCTGATAAGTGCTCTAATGTGCCAACTTCGCGCTCTGGTACATCGTACCATATATTTTGTGAAAACGTCTCGTCTAGAGATCCCTCAGGTACGGCATAATCACTATTTTCTGCAAATAAAAGCGAAAGATTAGTCAAAATTACTTTACATCTTCGATATCTAAAACCAGTTCTCGTTTGCTTGGATGCACTACTGTGCCGTAATCATGAGTAGAACATTTCTTTCTTTTTTTAAAAAATGATACAAGTTCGGTATGTCTACTGCGTAAGCTTCATTTCATCCTCAAGAGCAGTAATTTTCCCGCCTTCCTGCATTGGATACGCTACCATCCAGCTCTCAATTTCCCGCCACACTACGTGTGCGTCTATCCAAGGTGTTACACTTGCTAAATGCTTTTAGTGCGTGGATATAAATCATAAATTAATAACCCAAAACATGTTTGTTTTATTTGAAACTAACTCCTAGTGGCGTATCCAGCCATTTTTCCCCTTTAAGCCCAGATTGTACAACATAAGGCTTGGTATCTGTTGTTTTCAATGTCTAAATCGGGAATTGATACGTTTTATCCATGACGCCCGTAAACAATCGATTACTTAAATTAATACACTGAATGAGCAGCTAGTTCTGTATCAAGGTGAAAACTTATGAATTCTTATAACCATTTCATAATTTCTGATAAAATTGAAAGTCAGGAAGATTATATATTACTGAAAATTCTTGTTAAGTTCGTTCCGTAAGGGCTAATTAGCAACGAGGACGGGAACGTGAACGACGACGGCTCGGAATAATCTTTCTGGTTTACACTTAATTTCTTTGTGCAGTTCATTAAGTTTTTTACTATTTTTCGTTTTGCTTGGTGAAAAGAAAAAGATTTAATGTTTCTCAGAGAAAGTTTTTGCTGTAACGTCCACGTAGTCTCGACAACTCTAAAAAGAGTGTTTTCACGTTGTAATTTTAGTGACAACTCCTTGCAC
>JAOTRI020106402.1:0-13507 GCA_028564885.2 Zoanthus sanctaehelenae | reverse complement strand
GTACACGTGAATAAGGAGAGAAGGACATCAAGTACACGTGAATAAGGAGAGAAGGACATCACGTACACGTGAATAAGGAGAGGATATCACGTACACGTGAATAAGGAGAGAAGGACATCAAGTACACGTGAATAAGGAGAGAAGGACATCACGTACACGTGAATAAGTTTCATTGTTTCCCAGCAACCAAGCGTTCAGAGACCAACAATATGTTATGGACCGGCTAATACAAGTTTGGATACCAAAAAATATTTTTGTTTGCAACTTTCTATTCTTCTTCTTTATTAATTGGTAGAACAAAACACGTATTGACCATAACTTACGGAAACTAGTAAGTTTTCTGATCCCGCGACGGCCATGTTGGCCTCGGCTCTGCCTCGGGGAACATCGGCCATTTCAGGACCAGAAAACCTCCTGTTTCCCTCGGTCTGAGTTAATACGTATAAATTGTTATCCTTTTTAATTCAAATAAGTGTGGAGGAGAACGCTGTACCTATCATGGGTAAAAACTCACTAACGTCCTCGAGCGAACAAAGCTCACTAACTCCCACGGAAAACATCAACTTGAACTTCAACTCGCACGTGATCATGTCGAGCAACTTTGAAAACTTAGCAATATTTTTGTAAGCAAAAATATTTGGTAAACAAACCTAAACTCTTTGCCCAAAGATAGGCGACTTGCTTTGCTGCATTGGCCCCTCCCTGATGTTTGGCAACCTTTAAAATGCAAAGGAAGATGTTAATTTCTGACTAAAAATGACCTCATAGACACTCCCAAAAATCCACTCAACAGAAAGTCAACTTAAGGTAGCCAAATGTGTTTTGATTAATGAGTTTGTCAACCAACTGCAATTAATCTAAACTACGATAATCTTGCATTAGTTTCTTAAAGCCTAACTTAAAAGATGTAAAAACGTTTTTTTGTTTTCTACGGTAACAGTGTTAAATTATTAAGTAGTTTCTTGAGGAAGTTGTCTTCATCCAAAATAAAATATTTACCGATGTCAAACCATCACGATTAAGACGAGGACTTGAACAACACTACATTCATCATCACAAAATCACAGCTAAATCACGTGACCATAAACATCATCACCACCTCCAACACCATCATAATCCTGGTCATCACCACATAAATCATTTACAGCATTATCACCACTGTTACCGCCAACATAATAATTCCCACCAACACAACAATCACTGTCAATATATCCGCTGCCACAACCATAAACACAACATCAGCTTCATCATAACCAATATCACTAGCAGCACTTTCAACATAAACACAATATTCACCATCACCACCAACAATACTATCAAAATACTACCAGCAACATGAAAACATTACCACCACAAGTATCATTAGCATCATCAACATCACTATTATCACCATCACCATTATCACCATCACCACTAGCATCACCACCATCACCATTATCACCATCGCCATTACCACTAGTATCATTACTATCATTATATAAGCATCATAAACATAACCATCTCCACAAACGTTATCACCATCACCATTATCAGTAATGCCATCATAATAGCTATCTCTATCAACACCATTGTCATTACCATTACTACCAACACCATCACCACCATTATCATCAATGCCATCATCAACACCATTATTATCATAATCTTCACCATCATCACCAACGCAATTATCATCACCAACATCCTTGTCACCATCGCTATTACCAACATAAATACTACAAACAACTATAATTTCCACACTACCAACACGATCATCCTCATTATGAACATGCACGTCATCAGCCCCGTCATCATTAATATCATCATTACTAATATATCTTAAAAATGGTGGTTCGAGGAAAAAATTTCAGTTATCTTACAAACAAGAGTAAGTATTAACCCTATATGCTTCCTCCCACATGTCACTGTTCCTGTACATGTTGACGGCTGCTTTCCAATCCTTTGCTTCAAGATAATGGTGTTCTGCTTGACGCAGCTGGCCTTCTCCCTCTAGCTCCTGAATGGGATAGACAATGCAACAGTGATTCCTCTGACCTAGATTTAACCAGAAATGGCTAAAATACCTCAACATAAATAGCTGAGATACTTTAGGAGTTTTAAGGAACCAGAACGAAAACAAACAAATAACCCTTTTTTCTTTGTGCAGATCACTAGGGGTATGCCAACGTGAACTTTGTGAACGGAAAACAATGTGCCATGAACTTTGTGAATGGAAATGAACGTGCAATGAACTTTGTGAACGGAAACCAATGTGCCATGAGCTTTGTGAAAGGAAATGAACGTGCAATGAACTTTGTGAACGGAAAACAATGTGCCATGAACTTTGTGAATGGAAATGAACGTGCCATGAACTTTGTGAACGGAAAAGAACGTGCAATGAACTTTGTGAACGGAAAACAATGTGCCATGAACTTGTAAACGGAAAACAACGTGCTATAAAACTTTGTGGACGAAAAACAACGTGCCATGAACTTTGTGTTTTTGTTAAAACGTCCTTGTAGTCTCAACTATGAAACCGTAGCAGCAAAACGGGGCTCTCAACTATTTTGATGCGCCATTTTTTCTCTACTACTAGGCTATCACAAATAGACCTCCAGTAGAAAAGCCAATCAGAATGCAGGATGCAAGTTGGACCGTTAGTAGATTTATACTAAGATGGACAACATTATTAGACAGGATTGTACAACAACTACAACACTCGCATTTTACTTCAAAACAAGCGCTCCAAGTTGCGACCATTTTGGTTGCCATAGCAAGTAAATTAAACAATGGGCGATCAAAACTGTCAGATTGGTCGCCAATTTTCCGACCACCTTTTTGCCATTAGGTTGTTTTTAGATCAGTTCTAGACTTACAAGCACAAGATTGAAAACGAAAACCGTTCTTTCTAAAAAAATATGGCGACTAAACTGATATTCTTGGCGACCGTTTTAAAACATACGGCCGCTAAAAGGCGACTTACAAAATAACTTAACTCGGAGCACTAAAAAAATTTTTCATCAACATCTCCTGCCACTGTCAAAGTGCTAGTAAATACTGACTTGTAAAGTAAAAACTGATATTAAAAAACAATGGTGGCGAATAGCAAACCAAAGATAATGAGACAGGCAGAATAAGAAAAATAGGTAAGAGCATTGGATTGTCCTTGATTACATTTCGGACACTTCTGAATAAAGTTTGTATACGTGTGAAAATAATACCTTTGCCAAATGAAGGTGGGTATCCACGAGCAAATCTCTGTGATGAACACTCACTAATCGGATCATATTGTCGTACTGAAGATTATCAAAGAAAAATATCATTAAATACGTAAATGATTTACAACCCCAGGAAGCATATTTGTATAACAAATTAAAGGCTAGATCCATTGCAAGCCAAGTGGCCCATGGAGTCGGCGCTTATCTCTGGCGCTTCTGTAGTGATAAGCAGACGAGTGTCTTTGACTTCCCCTGGATGGGACACTAATCCATCGCAGGTTAGCTTACGGTAGGTCACCAATGA
Source organism: Zoanthus sanctaehelenae (assembly GCA_028564885.2). Classification (NCBI taxonomy): domain Eukaryota; kingdom Metazoa; phylum Cnidaria; class Anthozoa; order Zoantharia; family Zoanthidae; genus Zoanthus; species Zoanthus sanctaehelenae. Next base: position 10,006 of record JAOTRI020106402.1, on the reverse strand, counting down.
GTTAGGTAAGCCAGAAATGATGATCGCACAAATACTCGAATCTCAGTAGAGCTGGAGATTCTAAGGACCTAGTGACCAGTCAGAAAGCAGAGATCTTACCAACTGCACCAAACGCACCCCCCTAAGGTATCCAAAAGGGCAAACATTTAATAGTCTGCTAACAATGAAAAACGTTTTGGTTAGCGGTGTAAGAAATATAAAAGACTGATATTGCTCTTTACAAACAAAAGTATTCAACCTTTACTTGTGCGTTACAGGAATGTGCATTCAACGATGTTATTGTCAGTGATTTCCAACCATTACCTGACGAAGTTTTTTGTACATGTTGATAGCCAAGTCAGGTTCTTCTACTGTACAGTATAATCTGTAACGAGAATTAAAATACTCATTAAAACAGTTTTTAAGACAAAAAAAAAAACAAATAAAGCAACTGTTTGTTTTGATACAAATTGTGATTGATACTCTTAACATTGAATATCGTGATGATTGTCCAAATAGTGGAAGCAGCTATCGTTCCGCACGTTGAATATCAACTGACGGAAAACTTAAGATCATCCCAGCCCTTTTTGATACTTATAGCAATGAAAAATATTTACTTTGAGTTCTCTAAACTACGGACTGGAGAAAAGGATTAAATTAAAAAAACTAAACAAAATTAACAATATTAACTACCAATTGATACTTAAAACTGGCAATTGATACTTATAATTGTCAAATGACACTTAACACTGGCAATATTTGACACTAAAAACTAGCAATTGACATTAATAAGTCACTTGACGTTTGAGACAGGCAGCTGACACTAATAACTGTCAACTGACACTTAACACTGGCAATTGACACTTATACCTGTCAATTGACACTTACCAAGACAAGAAACAGTTATACATTTGACGAGGACATCAGATCTTGTTACACAGACGAAAGTGCTCTCACCTTTCGGCTTCTTTGTACTTTCCTTGAGACTCTAGGGCCTGAGCCTGCGATATGTAGAGCACAGCAACTTCCTCAGGTTTCATACACTGCACTGCCAACTAAACGGAACGAAACGAGATCAAATTAATGTTTTAGGTGAATCCAAAAAACAGCAAGATCCTAAATTGGCATATCAATCATATTCATGATGCTATGGTGCTCACAACAGAAACATCCCTTAGGCATATAGCTAACAATCATTTTGGATTTTTATATTCTAAATCTGCAACGGTTTTCTACATTCCATTGAAGATAACATCGTCACAATCCCAAAACATGCCTAAGATAAAATCTACATTCATATATTTGAGGTGTAAACTATCTTTGGTGCTACTATGTTCCCATGGTAATATTATCTACGACGTCGAACAAAAATACAGTGGAAAGGTTTCCTTAGCTGATTTACGCTTCAACGAAAAGCTATCCAAAAAATAAAAGAATTTAGATTTGCCGTTTATGAATTCAAATAAAATTTTGAATACTGGAATTTTTATAAAGGAAAAAAGACTTTGACACTCAACGTCTTAATGTCCTAGAACATAAATAAACTTTAACCCTTTAACTCCCAAGATCTGGATAGCAATTCTCTTTTATAGCTGCAATACATTTGCTTACATTTAAGTTAAAAGAATTTTAGCTTTTATCAAAAGAAGAATTTCAAACTGACAAGTTCATCAATTCTCGTAACCTGTTTGCCGAACAGTGAATTGATATCATAGGGAGAAGTTACATACTAATCACTTCTGGGAGTTAAAGTGTTAACTATCTTTCTCCAACTTCCATGATCTTTAGTTGTGAACGCAGCTATGTGACGTATCTCAATCTTAATCCTAAGCCATGTGGAATACATGCGGCCTCAATTCTGTTTGTACCTAGAGGTTAAAACAGTCTTACCTTCGTCCATCTTAAAACCACGTGTTTAAAAGAACAAAAAACTACTGAAAGGTTTGAAGCTTCTCTGATCTCTTATTTCTCGAATCTTCTTGCGACTCCACAATGTTTGAACTCTAACACTGTAGCTACTTAAGAGTATTAAAAAAGTGTCATTTGCAGTAAATACCTTGTGTGCCGCCTCATACATGTTGGCTTTGGTGTACATCTCAATAGCAGAACGAGGATCTCCTGCACTAACATAGTACTTTTCTGCTAACTATAACGACAATGGCACATTAGCCTCCAGATAAAAACCACAATTTCTCTTACAACTAGTATTTGTTTACAATGGCATTATGCTTTCACTGAATACTCACATCATACATGCCACATGTTTGTTTAAAACACGGAAAAATAAACTTATCCTATGAAACGACTTTTATGGGAAGGCTAGGTTTATGACCAGTAAAGGCATTTTGTAAGTCTGGTGATAAAAAAATGAAAACACTTGGCACTGGGTGCACATTTGTAAGTATGTTGAAGGAAGATTGGAGCAATCATGCTAGGAACACCTGGCACAAAGTAGACGTTGATAATTATGTTGAAGGAAGATTGAAGCAATTATGCTAGGAACACCTGGAACAGCCTAAATGCGATGACGACAAGAGTGTATTTTTAGACACAGGCTTCCACATAAAATCTAAATATAAAGAACAGATAATAATAATAATAATAATAATAATAATAATAATAATAATAATAATAATAGGCATTACAAGATGCTAATAATTATCTACAAAGAACACACCCTGTACTCTTGTACTCGAGAGTAGTGCTGAGCAATTTGGTGGTAATACCTAAAAAGTAACAGTATCGTTAGTCAAATATGAACTAACCAAACGATAATTTTGCTAATGTGCTAATTATAACTTAGATATAATTAGCAAATTAGGAAGAATGGACTGTTAACAAATAATATAGTCTTAGTAATTGCTTTCTTTGTACGAACCGTTACGTGCGGGGTTCCCCAGGGCTCAGTTCTTGGGCCCCCTTCTATTTTTGCTGTATATAAACGACTTTAACCATGCGTCTTCTGTCCTAGATCTTAATCTCTTTGCTGACGGCTCAAACTTAATTTTTTGCACACAAAAGTTTACAGGTACTTGCGACAATTATTAATAATAAGCATCTCAAAATTCATGAGTGGCTATGCTCCAACAACTTATTGCTAAACATAGCTAAGACCAATTTAGCTTTATTCCACGCATCGCGAAAGCATGTCACAGACTCTTTTTCTCTTCATTTGAATAATAACGAGATAATGCAAACGAAATGTTTTAAGTATTAAGGTGTGCTAATAGACTCGAATCTGAATTGGAAAGAGCACATTTTGAACATTTCTAAAAAGATAACAAAGAGCATTGGCATCAGCAAACTCAGGCGTTTCGTCATCACTCAAACTCTAGTTCAATTACATTATGCAATTGTATATCCTTTTCTCACATACGGCTGTATGGTATGGGGTAACACTTACTGTTCAAATATAAAACCATTAGAGATCTTACAAAAGAGAACAGTTCGTATTGTCAGTTTCGCCAAATCTGATGCACACAGTGATCCTCTCTTCACAAAATTAAAACTTATTTTAAACTTAAGTGAAATAATCCTCTTTTACACTGCATGCTTTATGTATCACTATTCTAATTGTGACCTACCTCGGGCTTTTGACAACTTTTTTTACTGCTACAAGCAGAAGACACAATTACGAAACTGGTTTGGCGTCAAAATCTACATTCGTTTTTCCAAAAGTTAGGACAAACTACGGAAAATCTAATATTAGATTTTTTGGTCCAAAAATTTGAAACGAAATTGATGAACAGCTAAAAACTTTCAGTTTTCCTTGTTTTAAACGGGAACTCAAAAAACGTTTTGTTGATGGCTACATCACTAATACTGAACAATTAAATTTTCTTGAAAGCTTTGATTACCATATCTCTCCTTTTTTCTGTATATTTTGTCTTCTCAATCCATTTTCCTGATACATAAAGAATATATTCAAACTAGAATGGGCGCCAGACTAGATTAGCTTCTTATAGTTATTTCGGGTTTCCAACTACTATAGTTATGTTTGTTTTTATGTTTTTAATGAATGTACTGTATTTAAAGGTTGTGGAAATAAAATTGTTGTTGTTGTTGTTGTTGTTAATAGAGTCTGCTTTATTGTGGCACAAAAATACCGTTTAGCAATAGAGTCATCCTGCAGTTCAACTATCTGCACGGCTTTGTTCCATTGTCGAGCTTGAATAGCAGTTTCAATTGCCTTCACAGAGCACCTGCAACCAACACAACCAATCAATTCTGTGACCCAGTTTAGCACTACCAGGATTCTACTACTTTAAGCAGAATTATAGGATTTTCTAGTCGATTTCCAGGTATGAGAAGTTTATAATTTCGTTATTGAGCAAACAAATGCTTTGAAACAAAAGGAACAACTAAAAATTAAATGATATACAAAAACATACAAAAACATACAAAAACAAGCCACTTAATAAAAACTAAACTAAGTCGGCAAATAACTCATAGTTTAAAGAGTTTCCCATGCACATAAAAACTTAATCGTTTTTTATGAAAGTTGAGGCAATGAACGTAAAATCCACCAAATACAAAAAATTACACGCCCTGAAAAGAAAATTCAAATTACCAGAAATTGCAGGTCTTAAAAAGATCCAAAAATACAATAAATTACAGGCCTTGAACAGAAAATATCAATATAAGGTAAATGGCAAATCCCAAAATACAACAAAAAAAAGTACAAAAATTGTAATAAATTTTCGTAAAATTGTACATTCTGAAGTATCGCCAAACAGTTAGCATTTTGGTAAAGGAGAAAGACGTAATATAATGTAGAATCACCGGCTGAGAATTAACACGCGTAAACAAATTGAAAAAGTCGCGATACAAAACTAATTGCGATTCTGAGCCCGTGATTCCACGTATTGCCGGTGTTGGCAGAAAAAAATAATATATTTATCATAATGGCTCCGTGGCAGCGCCAACTAGCCGGCAAAATAATGTGGAATCACTGGCTCAGTTAGTTTATAAAGTCAACGTGTGACTAAACAACATCCGTCTGTATGCATCAAGGCGTACCACTGATACCTTAATCAGCATGAAATGAATGGCTGAAAAGGTAATGGGATCTGCCCTATGTCAGATGCAATTACAAAACAAATCATAATAATTATCAGCGAAATTGACTTGGCCACTAACTTTGAAAAAACAGAATAGCTAATCAACTCACCCTGCTTCAATATAATGATTGATAGCTGCATCGAGCTGTTTCTGTCCAACAAGATAATCCCCCCATTCCTCTTCTAACCTTACAACCTCTTTAGGATACGCAACCCGTGACAATTCCACAGCTTTTATGGAAGCAAAAATGAACGTGTGAAGTACTAATAACAGTCATTGGTAAAAACAGCATGAAATTATGTGAAAGCAAAGATACATTTCAAATTCTTGTATCTATTATTTATAATAATGGGATGCTATGAAAATAAATTAAGTTACTAATATAAGATTATTGGCAATATACGTGGATTCATAACTTAGTTAGTGACTGCCGTTAGCTGAACAGAATAAAGGTTTTAAAATTAATTCTTGAGCCCCAACAGCAACAGTGCTGTGTCCTAGATTTCATAAAGCTCTACACAATGATCTACACGGTATATAGGGCAGGGATTAACCAACAGTGTACACAGATCCAATAATAGGTTCTCAATAACATTTTGTTTAACTAATCATAACAAAGAATATTCCAAACTGGGCATACCTCTTCTAAATGCGTTCCCCTTGCGATATGCTTCTAATGCTCTCTGATTCGTCCCCACCTTCTCAAACAGTTCCCCAGCCTTCAGTTAGAAAACATTACATATATATTAGTATTAATATTAATAACAATAACAAATACTAACAATTTTACATCATTGTAATCAATATAACTCTAAATCTTTATTCTGATTAATTACATGTATCAGAACTCTTTTTATTACTATTGAGGTTTATGTTTATAGTTATGGTGAGATTATGATTTTAATTTAATTATATATGTACCGTAAATGTAATATGTTTTAAAATTCTTCACATTACCTTTTCATATAGGCCTCCTTTAAGGAGGGCAGCTGCGATTCTTTCCAACAGTTCATTGGACTGGGCCAGTTCCTGAAACACATTGAAGAATTGTTTCATTTCCTAGTAGTAATAGTAGTAGTAGTAGTAATTTCATTGTGTTGAAGGAAGGTAACAAATAAAGTAAACATTTATTAAAAAAAAACAGATCACAGAATATTCAATTATAGTACGGTGAAGCTGGGAGTTTTAATCTCACCTCTACATTCATTGCCAGTCTCGCTGCTCGAGCTGGTAATCCAGCTTTCATATAAAAATTGATAGCTTCCATGTAGTTCCCCTCCAACTCCTTCACCTGAGCAAAAAATTAAAATTTAATTAACTTATGAATGAAAACAAGTAAATAGTTGAATAAAAGTTAAAACGAGAAGCCATTCCATTAAGATGTTATTTATTAATATTTCTGTTGTGTGAAGATCGCTGTTGGATGACAGTCTCGATATTTTAAAAATCATAAAGGAATGATTTTTTTTTAACTTTTATTCTACAATTGTATTCCCGAATCCACATATTTAAGAAACAAATCAATGGAAACGTTATTGTTGCAAGTCCTTAAGTTTCTCTGTGCCTTCACAGTCAGATGAAAACCGCGGCGAAAATTCGGAGGAGACTGAGATCAGAGCCAAGTTGTTTAAAGGCTGGTAAAGTTTAACCCTGCATGGGTTAAACAAATATTTAGACAGGAGTTTCGCGTTTAAGAAAAAGGTAAACAGTTATTTATGAATACTGTTTGGATTTTTCTAGAAGTCTTGTTAATACCACAACTACAGCTAAAATTTCTCCTTGGAAGATTTGAAATAAGATCGAAGGTTAATCATTTAACCCTGGGTTAGTGCTAATCGTCTTTTGAACAACTGGGCCCAGATAAGAAATAAAAAAAAACACTTTATGACATTCCCCAAAGGGGCTTTTCAGTTTCATGTTAAAATCTCCCTTTTCCCCAGTTAAGAATCTCAACTGGTAGGAGGCAAACCAGTTGGCTATTTACAAAGCGTGGTAAATTTGTCTCTGGGATTACCGAGGACAAATTTATTCAGTGGTCTGAGTCGGGGGATCGAACCCAGGTTCTTCTGCATTCAAAGCCCCAACTCTGACCACTGTGCCACGCTATCTCCTAATCAGTAAAAACCTGAAGCAGAAGGTTCCACGCTATTAATACACGGAGAAGGCATGTTTTATTTCCCTTAAAATTACAATTTTCCGATTTAACAATAAAAAAGTGCGATAAAACTGTAAATGTTTACAGCTTTGTGACAGCCAATTACATCGCTAAAGTCATTTTCGTGCTTTATAGCGCTATTGACAATACATTCGTTGACCAATTAAAATGCACGTACTATCAAAACAATTTTATAACACTATGAAACTACACCTGTTCAGTGGCGGATCCATAAATTCTAGAAGGGGGGTGAATAATACAAAGAATTGACCAGACTTTTGGAGAAGGTTGTCAAGTACAAAGAATGTAGAAAAAAATTGAAGAAAAGGGGGGTGAAAATTCACCCAATTCACCCCCCTGTATCCGCCCCTGCCTGTTGACCAATCGAAATGCACATAATATTCAAATTACTTTCTAAGTGAATACATTAATAAATGAATAGCACTGACTTATAAAGACTGTATTGATAGAACGGATTTAAAGCTACTTCATCAAGGTTTAAGACTCCATCTCTATAGATCTAAATCATACATTCCGATGTTTTAAGTATTCTTGTGTCCTCATTCAAATGAACGTCACTCACTCGGTAACACACTCTTGAGTGTTTTCCTCAGGACAATAACATTGAAGTTAATTTGATGGCAGACAAAAAAATAATGAAATGGACACAACTTATAAAACATGTTATTAACTACAAACCGGCAATATGCAACCAAAGATGCATTGTTGGTTGTGAGTAAAGGCCATTAAATGAAAGATAATACAAAGTAACGAGAGAAGGAAAACAAATCAGACGTATTTTTAACACATAAACGATAACTTTCAGTTTTTTTTCAGACATGTTTCGGCAGTGTCTTTTGCCTTCATCAGTGTTTTAGTAACCTATATAATGCTATTAAAAATATACGAATATTAATGACAATTAGTAAAACTCTACTAGTATACTAATGCAAATGCCGTAATCTGATTGGCTGAGCTACTCGTATACTATCAGCCATTAGAGGGCAGTACGTGAAGGTCGTCTTCAAAAATGGCGACGTCTTCACGCTTTTGCGAAGTTTCACAGGAAGATTTGGAACTTTTTCACCGACACATGACTCATTTGGTATGATTTTTACTAAAACAATTACATTGTTTGCTCTCGATTTCTATGAGGTGATAGTTAAGTTGGCCTTCGGCCTCACTATCACCCCATACAAATCTCAACCTCATAATCTAATTGTTAATTAGAGGTAGATTGCTAACCTCGCCCGCTTTCTCCTCTTGACCAGTCTCGTTCAGGTACTGATAGTGGTTAGATCGAAGGTTTTCCAGTTCAGGGTGACCCTACAGGGAAAAAATGAAATCAAACATAGGTTTCCTATTACTGTATTCGAGGAACGAGAACGCCATCCTAATATAAAAATTTTTAGCTTTGATACGGTCGTGAATTCACAAATTTGGCATCCCCAGAGATGTTTTCATGGGCGTATGATGTAATCATCACTTTAATATCCTTTCGTTCACTCAAACGCACTCCATAATCTTTGATTATTACTAGTATACAGAGTATATGTGTGACAGTCAACTCAGCTTTCCATCCTTCCTGGGTAGGTAATGAGTACCAGCGTCTGCTGGGAGCTAACCTGCAATGGATTCTTGTCCCGTCCAGGGGGAGTCAAAGACTCTCATCCGCTTAACACTACAGAAACCAGAGATAAGCGCCTGCCCCATGGGCCACTGGGCTCGAAAGGATTCAGCTATATAGGTCTGACAAAAGCTTTAAAAAATGTGGATGAAACCAAATTCAACCTGTGACAAAGACTGTGATGACAGTGTATCCATGTGTGTGCACGGAATGGTTAAGCCATACAAGACATGTAAGATAACATGTTATTTAAAAGAACGTATGTATACAGCTAATACAGGCCGGAATATTTCATGGAAACTATCGTTTTCGTTTACTACCAGGCAAAAAGATGGAACATGCAAGAAATGATTTCCTATGGTGATTTGAACAGATATCGCCAGTTACAGGAGTCAATCCATCTAAAGTTACACACAGCAAAGAATTTCAATGATGAAATCTATTATAAAATCTTATTACCTTGGCCTCTGCTACAGCGATAGCTTCATCCCATTTGTGTAACTCTTGGTACATCTCAATAGCATCATCCACATGACCTTGCTCAAGGAGAATTGTCTCAGCCAACTTGAACTGTTTGTCGAGTACAGCCAGCTTCGCACGCACAAGGAAATGGTTTGTCCCATCACCACCCTGGAATGGAAAACCCAGGTACACGTAACATGGAGGAATGTACTGCAACACTGTATCTTCGCTACTTACTCACTTACACATGCATGCACTCACTCACTCACTCACTCACTCACTCAGTTACTCACTCACTTACTCATTCATTCACTCACTCACTCACTCACTCACTCAGTCATTCACTCATTTACTCACACACTCACTCACTCACTCACTCACTCGCTCAGTTACTCACTCACTCACTCACTCACTCAGTTACTCACTCACTCACTCACTCACTCACTCAGTTACTCACTCAGTCACTCATTCATTCACTCACTCACTCACTCACGCACTCACTCAGTTACTCACTCAGACACTTACTCATTTACTCACACATTCACTCACTCAGTTACTCACTCACTCACTCACTCACTCACTCACTCACTCAGTTACTCACTCAGTCACTCACTCATTTACTCACACACTCACTCACTCACTCATTCACTCACTCACTCACTCACTCACTCAGTTACTCACTCAGTCACTCACTCATTTACTCACACACTCACTCACTCACT
>JAOTRI020106391.1:0-13508 GCA_028564885.2 Zoanthus sanctaehelenae | reverse complement strand
AAATATTTATAATTTATTTATTATGTAATTTGGCTCCCTAGTTCTTTAACTCTACATAGTTATTATAGGGAGCCAAAGCCCTTTAAAGAAATATACAAGTCATGTAAATATTTTCTTTCGAATTAATGTACCTATAAGGGTTAAAAATAAAGTTGTTGTTGTTGTTGTGGTTGTTAAACTTTTAAAACTAATTTGACTAACAAAAAGTCCTGTATAGAACCTAACTGCCAAACTGGCATTAATTATGTATAAGGTGTCTACACATTTTAGCCTAACGGAGCGCGAATTCGTTTCAGAAAATGGATAACAAAAAAGACGACATTGACTTGAAGTTAGATTTTCAGCAAGCGGTTGAAAAAGAACAGAAGGTAAATAAATTGTTTAATCCTATTCAACTGGCATGTAAATTGTTTTTAATAGAAAAAATTTAGAGTACTACGTTTCGCAGCGTTATCGCTTCATCTTCAGGCAATAATGAAATGTAGCACTCTCAATTTTTTTTTACTCTGTATTTCAAGAATTTATTCATTTTTTTTAACCCAGTATAATTGTATACAAAAACTCTGATGAAACTTACATTCGATCATCTATCTTATTATATTTTATACTAACTCTTTCATCTAAATGTTCGTCTATTTTAGGAAAGTTCAAAAGCCGAATGGGTAGCTGTTTCGTATGGAAAGGAACTGATGTATTTTGCCCTTCTCGTGAGAGAAACAAAGTGCTCAGTAACCTTGAAATTTCTAGAAAACAGAGGGAATGGGGTTTACGCCTTCAAAAAACAGCCCATTACAGAAGAAGTTCCAATGAATCAGATCTTTATGCGCGATCTCAAGCTTAATATGACGAAAAAAGGTTACGAGGTTCACGATTTAGCAAGGATTCGTAAAAAGCACGAAGAATTTATTTCGCGTCACAAGGTAAGGGAAAAACTTAACGGTATCTGTATAATAAAAACGAAATACGGCGGTGATCTCGGAGTCCGAAATTTTTTAATTTTTAATCACAGTTCTGGTACCTCTTTTGCAAAGGTTGATGACTATTGGAACTTGGAAAAGAATCAAAACATGGGCAAAGTCGTGTGTACGACAGTTTCTGGTCACACAGTAACCATCTCATCTTTTAAAACACTTCAACCGACAGTGCGCGACGAGGAAAAGGCTCTCATTCTAAGCTACGCAAAATCATTTTCTCCTGGTTGGCTTAATGACGAGGTAATTAAAATTCAGAGGTTGTCTTTTTTTTTTGTTCGAGACGAAACAGATCCAATAAAAGGCAATATCTATGGAATACAAAAGTTTACTGTATTTACTAAATTGCACGATTTACGCTTCACTATTTCTTTTAAGATTGGTTTAAGAAAAGGTCTGCTGGTGAGTTTAAGGTACAACCGTTCTTATTGCTTTTCTTGAGTTAAAACTAATAATGCTAATCGAATTTTTATCCTCAGATAATAAATGCCAGTCTAGATATAATAGCACAGCAGTCTCGAGAGAAAGTAAGTTCTTTTGTTTTCAAGTTCAACAGAATATTTCAGCGTTTTCTGATAAACGTTCCGATTACCTTTCATGCTGTTATTTTGAAAAATATAGGGAAAAAAGATTATTGCCATGAGCTCGTTTTTTCTGCCTAAACTGGCTTTGCATAACAAGAAGAAAGAGAAAATGTCATCCATGACTTGGGTCAAAAAGGTATGTCATGCGTATTCATGATTATGCTGGAAAACTTAATTTGTTTTCAAAACCCCATTCTCATTTTTCAAAAATTTTTAACGTTGGTTTGCTCTTTCTATTCAGAAGACCTTTCTTCAACAAGATTTGGTGTTAGTTCCCATCCACAGTGGCAGCACACATTGGATTTTAGGGGTAAGAATTTCAATGTTAAATCCAAAGAAAAATATAAATTTAATAGATAATTTATACCAAATAATTTCTTATTTAGACACTGGTTTAAGCTTAAAATGTAATAATCCTAATACTTGTATTACTATAGTCGTATTCATTGACGAATTACATAGCTAACTATATATATTTTAGGCAGGGTAGTTTGTATAAAGAAACTACATTTATTACACAATAAATGTTTTACAATGTCTGTATATTTTACTGCTTTGGAAACAATAAACATAACTCAAAGATAAATGTGAATTCTTCCTTTAATTCCACCTTTTTGGTTTATTTTGCAAGTTTTAATCTGTTCATTTCAAGGTGGTGGATTTTGGAGAAAAGGAACTGTGTGTTTATGACAGTTTAACCAATGGCGGAAGCGCAGGAAAAACAACGTTTTTCCAAAGTATGAGGTGAGATCTTTTCAAATTGCTGAATCGAAAAATTGTAATCATCATTGAGGCCAAGATTGGCGACTTACTCTTTTTTTCATTTTTGGTTCGAAAATCTAAAAGATAAGTACGTAAGTTATTTACCTTTTATTTATTACATTTAGATAAAGTCGAACCTGTATTAATTAAGCGGTAACCATTGGGACTTGGCTAACTGACCGCTTCATTTTTCCCTTAAATTTGACAAAAACGTAACAGTACAATGGATATAAATCCATTGTGTGTATGGATCATCACTGTCACACTTCTATCGCATAATTCGGTAATGAAAGCGAAAAAACAAAATTGCTAGCCTCGGATCAAAGTGGAAAATAAGACTACGAGAAAAAATCAGTGATAGTTGCATGTGTCTTCGGGGCAGACTTGTCTGCTTATTGTTTTGACAACAAAAATCATTAAAAATCTCCTTAGAAATAAGGGTGACCGTCAAATACAATAAAATTGGTAAATTAGAGCTTTTATAATGGTGACCGCGTCAACTTATAATAGGTTTACAATAAACATGAGCAGAAAAATTCCCGACTTTGATAAATGACCGCTCAATAGAGGGTGACCATAAAATAAAGTACCGCTCAATAATATACTTTCGACTATATTTATAATAAGCTAACGTCTACTAGAATCCTTTAACAAACCCAAAGTTCTTGGGAAAAATATACACAGCCTCTGTTATACATTTTTAAAAAGTATTTGTGAAATGGTGCCGCAACAAATCATGTCTCGAATAAATTTGTATTTGATACTGATGATTTGACTTTCTTTATAAGGAAACTTATTGGAGAATGGGGAGTAGATTTGAAAGAATGGAAGAACTGTCAACCATCGACACCACAACAGACAGATGACTGCAGTTGCGGTGTTTTTGCTTTGAAGGTAGTTAATAAAATAACAATTTATTTTGCCTTACTTTTTATTTTACTTATCCGGAAAATGCTATTAACCAAGCAAAGATCTCTCGACCGACATAATCATAAATGACCTATTCAAATCAACTAATGTCAACCATGGAAGCGTTTTTTATCCAGTGTCCGGTGTATCTAAAAGTAAATCGGCTCAATTTAAACGCCACCAGTAATTTAAAATTTATATCCTTATCTCTTATTATTTAGGCAGTGACTATACGTCCGGCAGCCGGACAAGGTCTTCAAATTACTAAACCGTCCGGCAGTCCATATTTTTAAAAATATATCCCTAAGTCTTACCCATATTCAATTGAAAATGTTTAGAGTTTATTTAGACGCCTTAAGCGCTTGCACACGAGCAAAAATGTTGAATTTTATAACATGACATTTGAAAAAATTTTCGCCAGACACCGTCGGACACGATCTTCAGTTTACTAAACGACCGGCATTTATTTTTGCCCTAAATGTATCTCCTTAAAACTCACTCAATTGAAAATGTTGACACACGAGCCAAAATTTCGAAGTTGGCTCGTGTATATACGCTTGAAGCATCTAGATAAACACTTAATTTTACTAAACGGCAGTGACTGGCGAAAAGTTTTCTAAGTGTCACGTTTGGATGATTCGCATACTATTTATAGAGCAAATGTAAAACGTAAAATTCGAAATCTTGGCTTGTGTGGAAGCGTTTGAGGCTTCTAAATGAACTCTAAACATTTTCAATTCAATGTGGGTACTTTCTGTGGATATAATATTTATTTGAAAAATATGGACTGCCGAGCGTTTAGTAATTTTAAGACCTTGTCCAGCTGCCGCCGGACGAAAGTCATGGCGTATTATAAATAACTTGAATCAAAAACACTTTGTCTTGTTTGGCGAACATCAGTCAATCAATCAACAACTTTGTTTAAGTGTCTAAATCTTCTAGCTTGCCATCAGGCCTACTAATCGGGGATACTACCAAAACATCATTAGCTTTGTTGTTTTTTTTTTCTTTTTAAATGTAGTTTGCCGAGTGTGTTGCTAAAGGAGTTGCCTTCAACTTTACACAGGTGAGTAGTGGTAGTTGTTTGGTTTGAACGAGTTCCTAACTGACTATGTAACACAAAGCTTTATTTTTTTTTCATAGGAAGATGTTGTGCAACTGCGTTATGAAATAGCAAGAAGACTTATTGATGAAGGGAACAGGCAGAAAAAAAAGAACTTAAATAGATAAAAGAAAACGGACTTGTTTGCTGCAAATTTGAAATTTGCCACTTTTTTTTAATAACACCTGCAGTAATGAGTTTGTTTGTAGTTTTGCTGCGTTCCGTCACCTATATTTGTACAAGGCCAGGAGACTGCTAGTGTTATAATTAAATGATGGATGTTCTTAATTCAACACATTTGCTCAGAGACCCCTATAGGGAGAGACCTCTGGTACCCAGGGTATAAAGAGACCCCTGAGTTATAACAAAATTGGAATTCAGAAAACAATTTTATTTAAAACTTAGTTTGATTGTCAAATAGTTAACAATATCAATGATGAAGATAGTTTTATGATTAAAAAGATTTATAAAAAAATATTGTCTTCAAAACCTCTAAACCTCTACGACATCGGAATGCATTTGAAAGTAGGCAATCAATGAATTATAGAATAAAGACTATAAAGTTCAGCGTTACAAAATTTATATTAATATAGGATGAGTGACGTAAAATTCAAACTTTCTCAGTCTGCTAAATTGTTTAAAGACTCAAGCCCAGCGGGAATGCACACTAGAGAAATTGAAACTTAAAATACAAGATATATATGGCGCTTTATCGGGTTCAAATTCAATCACCTAAATTTGCTTACCCACTCTGTTTAAAATCAACAAAACACTGAAACCAACGTCCTTTTGAAGCCTTTAAACTCTTCAAATGAACAGGAAAAACTGTTTTGAATCCGTCAGTTTTACTGTCTTCAAAATCTACCCACAGTACCATGTAATAATAATTTCTGGTTGGAATCTGTTATCATGCAATGTGAAACCATCAAAACCATGAACCAACATAGTGAACGTGAAATCTTCATATTCTCGAAATCGTCATTATCAATTGGATATTGATCAGTCACTGAGTCAACTCTAGTCCAATGTCAGCAACAACTACACCTTGGGAAAAAAATTAAAAATATTTTTATTATGGTCGTCGGGCATGGCAGACAGAAGGGCTTAGTACACAGAAAGGGTCAGACATTCTCTTTATATATGATCTCGCAAGAAGACTGGAGCACAGCTTAGATGAAGTCAAGACACCGATTTTTTTTTGCTATTTCGATTTTAAATCAGATCTATCGCAACATCCTTTATTTCGGACACATGTTTGGCGAAGGCTATTTGTACTGTTATTGCATTGTTGGAATGTCCCAAACTCCAAAATCAGACGAAATTGAGAGCGATTTCAGTTCCTTTTGTATCAGTACGGATAAAAATCGAAAGTAAATTTTTCCCCTAGCCGAAGACTGTCACTGCCAAACTGTGCCGAGGCCTTTATTATAACAAAGTATAATTTTTGATTTTTTTTTCCAAAGTGAAGTTGTAGGCGTTTTGCTGCAATCGGTCTGGCCAGTTCATTCAGTGAATGATCAATATCCAATCGATAATGACGATTTCGAGAATATGAAGATTTCACTTGCACTTCGTTGGTGATTTCATGGTTTTGATAGTTTCACATTGCATGATGACAGATTGCAACCATGCAGACAACTTTACGATTTCATTGTCCTGTGTGTAAATTTTGAAACAGAATTTGCCTAATAATTTGGAGATAGGGTGACGGATTGAAAACAGTTTTGCTATTCGTTTGAAGAGTTTAAAGGTTTCAAAACTATGTTGGTTTCAGTGTTTTATTGATTTTGAACAGAGTGGTTAGACAAATTTAGGTGACTGGATTTTGAACCCGATAAAGAAACAGATAATATTAATAAAGAAACAGCGTTAGATACATTTTAATCATTTTAAGATTTTTCATGTTTTCTTGTTTTTTTAATAACATATTCTGGTACTTGGCGGAATTGAAATTTGAAAGTTTCTAGTTATGATTAGTGTCAGGGATGCAAAGCTGCGATTTTCAAACATACATTTCATTGTCCAGTGTTCTATAAATAATCAAGGAGGAAAATGACAACCAAAGTGAAAAGTAATGCGCTGAATAACAATATAGGTAGCCTTGAACATTATATCTCTACTTAGTTTCTCTCTATTCCGAATTATTTTGTTTTAAATAAAAATTTTAAAACGATGTAGAGATTCATGAGCCATTTATATTGCGTTCCGTTACATTAAACTAAAAGCTAATTGGATTATCGGGCAACCGTGATAAATCATGGATCATATTGATTCAATTAATACATCCGGTCAAAGACCGCCGAGTTATTTACGAAATTTGAGTTCGATAAGGTTGTCAAATTGCTTTCTAACTGAATGCATGCATAACAAAAGTTTCTAGTTATGATTACAGTGTCAGGAAAGAAATGTTTCGATTCAAATCAGTAGCACATGTAGTTAGAGTTTAATCTTAAGCGATGATATCGGAGCACACTTTAAAAAGAGAAAAATGGCTAAAAAAAATTGAATCGACATTAGGATGAGTGATGAATTTTGCGGTAAAATGGATACTTTCTGGTAAAGTTTTCAAAGGCCGAAGAATGCATACTTTTAAACTGTTTTTTCACGCATTTTGCTTGCCTCTTTAGTTTTCCAGATCGGACCCTTTCCAGCAAAAGCCAATTCAAAAATAAAAAAAAATGCGAAAGATTCTTTGTATTTAAGTGTTTATGAATTAAGGAAAATTAAAAATTAACTCAAAATACATTTTTAGGAAAGCAGAAGTGCAACCTTTAGTGGTAAGGTGGAATACAAAGAGTAATTTTCACCTAAGTAAAAGACAACTTACGCAATTATACGCTCAGTAAAAGAATACCAAGTTATTTATGAATAATTAGTCCAGTTGTCAAGCTGGTTTTGACGATGCATCAGATAAAAAGGTATAATGTCCAGCATGCAAGAATGCAAATGAATTTTATATATATCTTTTATTGAGATTTAAAACAAGCTGCTGATGGAAAACACAGCTGTGTTAAACTACAGAATACCCCGCAACTATTGCATTTATTTTTAAAGAACGACGAATGCGCAGGAATAAATTAGCGGGGTATTCTGTAATTAAGCTCAGGTGATAAAGAAACACCTTAAGATACAGTTTTGTTATTTCAAATTTGTAAATATTTTTTTGATTCAAAAGTAAAACACATTTTAATATCTTTGTGGAATAGAAATTTGAGCTTACTGCTTGTTTAAGAAACAAATACGGAATGCTCGTCAGTGAACTAACTGATATTACGAGTTCAGATGATACCAGAATTTGTGCAACCATAGACAGCTGTAAGTCAAAGATTTTTCACAATTTCTGATGTGAAATACAAATGCATCGATTCAACACACCCAGGAAACCAAATACTACCGGCCGGACCATTTGTGAAATTTCAGTGGGTAAAAAAAAACATAGAATCGACATTAGGTTGAGTGACGTATTTGGGCGGTAAAATGGATACTTTCTGGTAAAGTTTTCAGAATACATACGAGAAAAAAATTTTATTGCAACTTTTTATCTGCTGGTGGCAAAAACAAATTTACAAGATATATTTTTACTATTTTCAGATTGTAAATATTTCCTTGATTAACACATTTTTGTACTTTAGCGGAGCTGAAATTTGAACCCACCGCTAAATTATGCAAATAAATTTAATGGCTTGGAACATACAGTCTTGGAACGTAGCTGTTTACTGAGAACGGCAGAAGCGCGTTGTCACAAGGCATATATAATCGGGCGACTGTGATAAATTATGGATCATGTCTGTTCCAAGACCATGTACCACCCGATTATTTACGAAATTGGAGTGCGACAAGGCTGTCAAGTTGTTTTGTTATGAATATAATAAATTTCTAGAATATGGTTACACATGTGCCAAATCTAATGCTAATAAGTAAATTCTTCTGTTCTACTCATTTGCATGAGATTCAGCACATGTGAAGTTCAACATTTGAAATACACCAAGTTTAATCTTAAAGTGTGATATCGGAACACACTTTAAAATAGAGAAACAATGGCTAAATAACATAGAATCGACGACATTCGGATGAGTGACGTATTTTGGCGGTAAAATGAATACTTTTTGGTAAAGTTTTCAAAGGTCGAGGGTCAGCAAGATTACATGCGAGAATAGTTTTTATTGCAACTTTTAAATAAGCTGGTGGTAAAAAACAAACTTATAAGATATAATTTTATTATTTTCAGATTGTAAATATTTTCTTGATTAACATATTCTGGAACTTTAGCGGACTGGAAATTTGAACCCACAGCAAATGGCCAAAATATTTGTTTGCTGAGCATGAGAACGGCAGAAGCGCGTTGTCACGCTTGCTTGCCTGTTCAATTAACCAAATCGGATACTTGTCATTCCTGCAAAAGCCAATTCAAAAATAAAAAAAAATGCGAAAGATTCTTTTTATTTAAGTGTGTCTGAATTAAGGAAAGATATGAGTGCCGAAGTCAAGAGCAATGAACAGACTGACCAAATACTTATGATAGTCGAGATCATTCTCTGTCTTCGAGATCAAAGTAGTTTTAAATGATTTTGCTCACTCTGCAATCAGCATTATTTTGATAATAAAAATTTTAAAACGTTTGAAACATTAACCTGTAGAGATTCATGAGCCATTACTGCGTTGTGTTACATCAAAGTTATTGGACTAGGGACTAAAAACAAGGCATAGATTTTCGGGCGACTGTGATAAATCATGGATCATGTTGATTCTACACATCCGGTAAAAAGACCACCGAGACATTTACGAAATTTGAGAGTGATAAGGCTGTCAAATTGTTTTTGTTATTTTGATGTTTAAGATAAGTTTCTAATTATGATTAAAGTATCCGGATTACACGTTTCATTTCGCAATCAGTAGAACACTTTATCTTGAGCTGGGGAGTGCATTTGAAGGACAATCAGAGCGAACAACCATAAAACCAACTCACGTGTTTTGGCGGGAAAATGGATACTTGGTGGTAAAATGCTGCACGGCAATCACAGGTATGATTTTATTTCTTCTTTTTTTTCGAATGAACTCGTAGTTTGTATATTGCAGCCATTCTTAGTTGGTTCTTGCAGGCCTTTGTTTTAGGTTTTAATTGTCAGGAATTGAAAACACACCTAGACTGAACAAACTCCGCAAAGCAAAAACATCTTGTTTTCGTGAGAGTTAGTCAATTGAAATAGAATTTTTTTATGTTTGCACTTAGTTTTGCAAACATAAAACTTTTCTTTACGTAAAGTTACTCCGTTCTTTTCTCTGGCGACGATATTTACGGTAAATGTACAAATATTTAAAAAACCTTTCAAATTTACTGAGACATATAGTCATTGGCCTATTAAAAATTGAAAAATCGTCTGTTGCTTTGAAGTTGCACAAACATTTGATCCGAATTTACATTCGTATTTGGTATCTGCATTCTACTTCGCAATTAAAGTTATTTCTATTGACTTGAAACATTTACAGTCATTTTGGCAATCTCAGAAATAGGACGGCCAATTAAATTTTAATATTTTCGCTACTCGTCCTTTAAAATTTTTAAAATACTTTTTCCTGTAAATTTCTTAAAAAAATATAAAAAGAAAACAAAGCTGAACGAACATATTTGGAGTCGATTACTTTATTAAATCTACTTTTAAAAATATTAGGTCAAATTGAAGTGTCAACAAACACTGCTGCAAACGCTTAAATGAGTTTAATAAAAATGTTGGGGTTTTTTATGTTTGCATGTCGAGTCTTTGGTAAGTTTGCAGCGCTTAGCTGAAAAATGAAAAAGGTTTATCTCTCGGAGAAAGTTGACAATTAGCAACCGGCCGGAAATGTTACCCCAAGATCACATCGACATCTGTTTTATCAGCGTTTTTTATAGTTACGTGTTTATAGTCGGCGGGAAAATGTTTTGACGTTCCAGCAAAAGACAGGAAAATTCAGAAGAGAATCGAAGCATCTTCACATCCTAAGAAACTGCGCGGTGATACCAAACTTTGTTTATAGCTTGGAAGACACATGGACTTGTGAAGGTTAGTTAAGATTTTTATAATCTTGCAAGTATAAGGTGTTCTTTATGAAACACAAAACGAATCGTTAAATTGTGGTTCTTGATTAGCTAGAAAAAACTCTTTCTTGGGTATTGGACCTTAAAAATGGTGACCAATAGTGGAATGGTTTTTTCCGATCAGGTATCCCGCTATTTAGTTATGCACAGTTATGAAAGCTCTCTGGTTTGATAGCGGGATGTCAAATCAAACACGCATGATTAACCTTTTAAATCAAACAAATTGTCCTTCGAAAAAAATTTTTCTAAGAAACATATTTGTTTGCTGCCAGTGCTGTAACTGGTATTAATTTTTGTAGGCAATATCAGATTAAATAAACTAAAACATGAACCAAATGATACAGAAATATTAAGCAACAAGCACAATGTTTTTGTTATTTTAAAATGCGCGCTGTGTTTCAACTAAACATTTAATCCAATTAACACTTTCTAATGGGAACAAAAATAAAATCCATTTCATTGGTTATTGCACGGAATATCCTGCCTATCAGTTTTCACTTCAACAGTTCATTTGCTTGATGGCGGTATATCCCGCATTACTCAACTTTGGGCTAAATTGCTTGTCTATCTAACATTGAACAAAAAAGGCCAAAGTACGTGTGATTTTAGAAATAATAAACAATTTACAGTGCAAAATTGTTTTGTTAACGCAAATTTGGTGAGGAGAATGAAAATGCACATATACTAACCGCTTTTGGGCTAAAAACTTAATTCTGTCCTACAAAGCAACCTTATGGAAAGGTAGTATAAAAACTAATTTCTTTTTTACTTCGTTGTATGATAAGATAAAGCCTTGAAAGTGTAATACAGTGTTCAATGATTTTTAAAGCAGGAACTGATATCCACATCATGTGGTCTGCTCTAAAAAGAGACCTTTTAATTCAATTAACACTATTGTGACAGCACTTGGGTTTATGAAAGCCAGACGCCTTCACTTTGATTGGTCAGTGCATCAGATATCCCGCATATCAGGTTTCAGAGTTGAAAGTTCATTGGTCTGATTGCGAGATATCCCGCCTCACCAAACTTTGGAGTGAAATATGTTTGTCTGATTGGATAGAACGCGGTATGTCCCGCATTATAAAGCCTGTTTGGGGTCAAATTAAAAAAGTACACGTTTAAATGACCAAGTACATTTTTAAGTGCCATGTTGTTATTACTACTTTAAAATTCTCGCAATGTTCAGTGTCGCCGATAAAACCGCTTTCTGCATTCTCACCAATACTTTAGAAGTTTTTCGCCCAACCAGAGATTGCACGCAAATTTTTGTCTCTTTGGACCAGCCACCCATTACATCCATGATGATATTATACTGGTTCACCTCATATCCTCTGTATTGTTCCTTCAATTCCCATTTTAACGGGCCATATTTCAAAGTCTTTTCTTCACTCTTCTTCTCTCGGTTGTTAATCCATGGGCAACTCATCTCTATGGTCATGACTTTCTTGTTCTTATGATTTACAACCCTCGCATCGACTCGGTTGGATCGCACCTCCTGATGATCGGCATACACCCGGACAGGATGTGTGAAACGCTTTCTTTTCCATGACCACACATCCTACACTTCACATCCCCTGAACAACTCGTGTATGTTTTTTTGCTAGAATAAAGCTTTGTTGGCAACAGTTGGTCGTACAGTTCAAACACACCGGCAATAATGCATGAAGGACACGACTTCCGTGTACTCAGCCAACTGAAACACCCATTCTTGCACAGCTGTGAGTCATCCTTTCTTTCATTCAGCAACTTTCCCTGCCATTCTAGTCCACGTAGTTCCCTTTCAAGCTTATCTTCTACACGTTCTTTCAATCTTCCTTGACACGATGTGTTGAGATAATCTCTCCGTTGTTCTTAGCACATACCGGATCTGGGTACTTAAGATGTAGGTTCACACCCAGTTCCTCTACAAACTTTACAGCATCTTTGCTTAACGATCTATTCCCCTGCGATTCGGCCCTCTTCTCAAAATCCCTCACCATTTCCATAGCCGGATCCTTGTTCTCATATAGTCAAACTGCTGCCTTTATCTTGGTAATTTTATACTCGGTTTCTATCGCACGTAAGCCTCTTCCACCCTTTTCTCTTGGGAGGTACAATAGAGCCTTAGAACCACCTGGGTGTTTCCTTCAATTCTCCATAATAATCTTGCGTGCTTCCCTATCTAAGGTCTTCAGATCTGTTATTGGCCAATGTTGAGTTCACATTAAGTACCCTAACACCCAGACACTTGCACTGTCTACCTTCTTCAAGAGTTGGTAAAACCTTTCTCTAACTATATTTCTTCCGAAATTTTTCTGGGAATGGTCCCCTCTCTTTATATGGACAACTGCACACTTCCTTGGGTTCCACCGAAGCCCGATGTCTTCCATAGCAACTTGTGTTGACTCCAGAACACGGTTTAACTTTCTCTCGGATCCGGCAAATACCTTAAGACCATCAATATACAAAAGGTCATTCACTCTGGCACTAATTGGGTGTTAGGGTGGGGGGGTGGTTGGCGTAAGTGACGTTTCTCTAAGACACGTCGTCGGAAAATTCGATACTTTTGTTAACAAATCCTGGATTTTTGGAAACATCTTGGAAAGGAATATAAAATAACTTTTGACTTACATTCATTGATCAATCCGTTATCTTTTTCACAAAATTTATGTGGTTTTTATATTACTCTGATCAGACGAGAAATTTTATGCAGACTACTTTGTGGGGAGACGAGTGGTCGTCGATTTCTTGCCTGAAACTCATACATAATCAAGTAGTTTTCACAGCGAGCCAAGCAATCGATGAAATCAGCCGCATGTCATTCGTTTCTATTGAGCTTGCGGTCACTGTTAACAGCTGATGTAACCTTTTTTCTCCGCAACGTGTTCTATATTTTGTTCTTTCTTGAATTCGGCCATGTTACAGGATTACTGTTTTTTAAGACTCGCAAGAGTTTGATGAGAATCAAATCTTTATTGAAGCATTCAATGATGAAATTGACTATGACGGAAACTTCATCGAAGAGCATTTTAAATAAAGTCATAGAACGTATTCTCGGGCAAAAAAAAACAATAAATATTTTTAACTTTTCTCAGGGGGGGTGGGGGGGGGATCACGAGAGACAC
>JAOTRI020106380.1:0-13510 GCA_028564885.2 Zoanthus sanctaehelenae | reverse complement strand
TTCCGAAGAATCGATTGAATTAGTTCCAGGCTCCTCTCGGAAAACGCATTCTGAGGTATCCTTTCTAGCCACGACCATAGAAAGATAGATATATTGACGAAAGGATAAACCTTAACTCGGCCAACCACAGGTAGCCCGAGTAAAAAATCATTTAAATTATATCCATCCGGAGCAACAGTTCTCAATTTAGAAGCTCCTTGGCTTTCCTTATCTCTCAATTGTTTTTGTTCAAAAAACTTTCTATTAACATAACTTCCATATCCGACACGCCGTGATGTCCCTCCGAGTAAAAATAATAATAAAAAGAATATTATTCTATTAGCCACTTTCACAAACAGGCACTATGTGTAATTCGCACTTTTTTTGGCGAGTCTCGTGCCTTACAAACATACATTCTTTCTCAAAGTCTTGTTAGAACAGTGCGCACTGTCCATTTTACATTGTGCTGTCAGGGTCATAAGAACACTTGACTTTGACCCGCGAAAAGATGGGAAAATCCGCACTGCGCATGATTGGGAAAGTGGCTAACTGAAAACAACATTTTCCAAATTATTCACATAAGCAAGTTATCTAAATATGATTCATTCATTTAAGAAACCATAATAAACAGCAAGCAAAGCTTCCCGAACAAGATGATATAAATGTCAACTCTTACCGCGACATCTGTTACAACCATCACCATAGTTTTCTTGTGCACAAATTTCCCAACGTTAATTTTTCTTGCTGTAAATAACAAATTTAAAGTATTTTATACGTGTTAGGGTAATCGTGAAGAACAGCTCACCTCAAACGACAGTTCAACAATTATCGCGTAAACAATTTTGTAAAGAATACATTTAAATAAATAAAAAAATAACTAATTGAATAAATCCATTACTATTTTTTTTTCTACGGCCAAACCAAATTGGATTTTTGTACAGATTTTCACAAAATAATTTGGATCGGTCGGAAACAAAAATGAAATGAAAAAATATATTCATGCGAGTTAAACAAATCACATTCAGTAGCATTATAGTTATGTCTGTTCAGATATCTATCATGCCATTTGTCAAAACACTGAAATTTCTACGTACTAGGTAACCTGTTACTAAAAGATAAGAATACTGGTTTAAATTCAAGGAGCAAGGGACTAAAAAAACAAAAAGAACATTACTTTTTGGTCAAATACTAGTCAGAATATTTTGATCTGGCCTAATCTTGATCAAATATAAATCAAAATTATGATAAAAACATACGAAAACAGAAATTTTCAAGGTTAAGAAGCTCGTTTATCAAAAGTGTTATTCTTTAGATTTGAACTTCAAAAATGCGGGGTTATACGCCATGTTTACGATAAGTTGTTCTTCGATTTCGATTTCAATTTAATGCTATTCCTTTTAAGACAGTTTTTTGTCTAATCACAAGTACCGGA
Organism: Zoanthus sanctaehelenae; assembly: GCA_028564885.2. Lineage (NCBI taxonomy): Eukaryota > Metazoa > Cnidaria > Anthozoa > Zoantharia > Zoanthidae > Zoanthus > Zoanthus sanctaehelenae. The sequence goes on along the minus strand of JAOTRI020106380.1, from coordinate 12,099 downwards.
AATCATAAACAAGCGGTCATCATAAAACATAACTTACTAATAAAAACGATTTAGTGCTCCGAAAGGAGCAGTTTATTATAAAACACACAAACAACAACTTCTTTTACTTTGTTTTTATTAGATCGAGCCGAATGAGGTACTCCTTTCGGAGCGATTGTTATACAGTGACTTATGTTTATTATTTCCACTCGTGATTTCATTATCTGGTCAGTGTATCCCTTATTTTTTTTATCTAGCAAACTGTCGGTAACCTACCGGTAAACTGTCAGTAACCTGTTGGTAAACTATCGGTAACTTGTTGGTAAACTGTCGGTAAACTGTTGGTTATCTGTTGGCCGACAGTCGGATGAGGTGAGCTGTTCTTCACAAATACCCGTGTTAGAAAAGGACATCTTAATTTATAAATTGCAAAAACTGACGAGCCTCGGTTTCGTTTAGAAAAATGTACATTGTTTAAATGTACCATCTGTTTCATTTTGAACTTACTTTTTACAACTTTACAATGTTTACATTTTCTCGGAATAAAGAATGTTAAATTGTGAGAATATAAGTTCACCTGTTCACTTTTGTTTTTAAAAAGAATGTTTACGAGACAAAGTATTTTTAGGCGCTCACCCAACCAAGTATTAACTTTGCCCTTCAGCCTTCAAAGAACAAGTGTCAGGGTTGGAGAGTCTGGGTCTGAATAAAAGCAAAATTTGAAAAACAGACACCGACACGCGACATAAAGTTTTTAAAAATTTGAGGTGAATTATTTTTTGCTGTTGTTTTTATGTCTTCATTTTTAGGATATAAATAGGAATCGGTTTTGATTAACCAAACTCTTGAATATGCCTGGTCATTTCGCCATGGCCGACTTCAGTGAGCTAGCAAGTAGCTAGAATACAAAATGCAACAAAACTGAAGAGCTTAGAATTATTATTAATGCATGCAGCTAGAATTTTTTGAGATTAAAATGGAACGTTCATCAAAACTAGCTAATCTAATATTTCATTAATTGTACGAATAAATTTTACCTCTTCATTTTTGTTCTTTTATTAAAATAAGAATGTTTATGAAACAAAATATTCCTAGGTGGTCAATCATCCAAATACAAGTTTAGCACGACGGAGTTTAACTTCGGTATCCTGACAAGAAGCGGTCCTTTTCCTGTAGTATGGCCGTAGACACTTGTTTTTTTTGTCAGCTAATATTTTAATCCTTGATAGTGGCATGATCATTATTTTGATATGCTTTTTGTACTCAAAACTGGAAGATAATTAAGAAAATGAATTCAGCAAACATTCCATTTACTACTCTGCTAGTTTCATGTTTCAAAGAAAAACACAAACCGTTTTAAATAGGTTAAAATTTTTATATTTTTAGGAGTGAAGAAATGTTAAATTATGAGATTATAAGTTCAGCTGTCCACTTTTGTTCTTAAAAAGAATGTTTACGACACAACGTATTTTTAGGCGGTTACCCGATGCCCGTCAGGCTTTAAAGGGAGAGTGTCAAAGCTAGAGCGGAATCTGGGTCCGAATATAAGCAAAATTTGAAAAATAGACAACGAGATGCGAAATCAAAATTTGGAAATTTTGTGGAGAATCATAGTTTATTTCAACCAATCTTTGTTTCTTTTCACCATCATTTTCAAATTTTAAAAATTATTTATGTTTCTTTTTGTGGCTTTATTTTTGGGATATAATCTGCCGACTCGCACAAATAAGAAAGTAAATTGATCCTATAAATTATAGTGGCGAGACGGTGTAATATTGTTTCCAAGTACGTCGCAAAACACTAAATGAGTGTACAAGCCTCCTAGGTAAAAAGCTTTAAAATTGGGTTCATGTGACGACGAGACGTTGACGTTTGTGATGTCTGATTTTCATAAGATAATTTAAAAACGGGTTCGTTGTATATATTACAAAAAACCTAATGAAAATAACAAGGTAGTTAAGAAGGTCCCAAAAAACCGCAAGTCAAGTTGAAGAGACTGAAACAAGAAAGTAAAACAACAGAAGCGACAATTAGCTAAAGTCGGTTCGAATACACAAAATGAATTCTTTTAAAATCTAATAATTAGACTATTACGACATGTAATTTCATTTACTACAAACATCAAAAACTTACCAGCTTGATCTAAAGTGCTGTATACATATGAACACTCAATTCCAACGGCCAACAAAAGCTAAAAAAAACATATAAATATTGGTTTTAATAAGATTTCCGGGAAGCAAAAGATAAACAAGTTATATCAAAACTTCCAGTTGTAGGCTAAAATAAAAAAAAAGAAGTTGGGTGGAAAAAGAAATCTATTGCGAAAAAATACTAGTTTTACTTGTACGCAGAATTCAGTTTCAAATTAACTTTTTTGACTTTAAGGCTAACAACAAAAGATAACTTTCCAGGAGATGATTCAAAGTCTTCATTCTCTTGTTTCAAACATATTTTAAAAGCTACTGGTTCATGTAAATCCACAGGACCTCCATATTCTTATTCATTTATCAAAAATATATAAGGAAGAAAGAATACGATGGCCTTCATGCACAATACATATAAATCTTTTTTGTCAAGGTGTTGTTTAAGAGGGTGACCACACGCGAGCATAATGAGGGTGCGTAACAGGGAGGGGTCACAAAGAGCACCAAAAAGACGGACTTTTGAAAATCAATACAAACTACTGAAAGGCCCACAGCTGATAACAGTGGTTGGCGTCAGCAAGGGCATGCGGCTATAAAAATCATGCTCAATTAAAACCCTCATGATGGCAGTACGAAAACAGGGTAGGATGGGCTGCACTTGCTTACAACAAACAAAAAGGTGCAACCCTCACTCTGGCCCGTGAAAGTACTACTTGCATAGTTACGGGAAGCCTGATGAGCGGCTTGGAGTGAGATTAGGGACCTGCAATGTAGGGAGTATAAGTGGAAGAGGTATGTGAGGAGTTAAGGAAGAGGGGAATAAATGTCTGTTGTCTGCAAGAAGTGAGGTGGAGAGGTCAAGGAGTACGGTTTATGGGTGTTAAAGGTAGGAGATATAAGTTGTGGTGGTCTGGGAATAGTGATGGTACAGGAGGTGTGGGAGTTTTGACGAAGAAGGAGCTATGTGAGAAGCTTGTGGAGGTGAGAAGGAAAAGCGACAGAGTGATGACAGTAGTGTTGGCATTTGAGGAAGAAGTGGTGAGAATCATAAGTGTGTATGGCCCTCAAAGTGGCAGGACGAGTGTGGAGAAAGAACGTTTTTATGATGAATTGAGTAGTGTGTGGGATCTTCACAATGTGGGTGAGCTAGTATTGGGTATGGGAGATTTTAATGGTGGTAAACAGATTGAGGGTTACAAAGGTGGGCATGGGGGAATGGAACCGGGGAAATAAATGTGGAAGAAAAGATGTTGTTAGAATTTTGTGATAAAAAGGGGTGGTGTGTGGCAAACACATGATTCAGAAAAGAGGAGAAGAGGAAAGTGACGAACAGTGCATGCAGGGGAAAATAGGAGAGAGATTGACTTTGTACTGGTTTGAAAGGGAATTAAAAAGTACTTGAGAGATATGAAGGTCATCCCAGTTGAGCTTCAACACAGGATGGTAGTCTCTGATGGAAGACGATACAAGGGCAAGATTTGAGGGAAGAGTGGGATAGTAGGTATGTGCTGATTTACTGGACTTGTGGAAGTGTTTTAGGGAAGGTGTTTTGAATGCTTGTAGCTATGTGGGAAGAAAACGGAAGGAGATTGAAGGGACACATGATGGTGAAGAGAAATAAAAACGGGAAAGGCTGCTGGATCCTCAGAAGTAAATGTTGAAATGATAGCAGCAAGTGGGGAGACAGTGGTGCTGTGTTAAGGTATGATGAATGGAAAGGTAAACCTAGGAAAAACAAAAGTTTTAGTGAGTCGTGCAGAAGGTGAAGTAAGCGTAAGTAAGATAGATCCATCTGGGATTTCTAATGAGTAACTACAAATTCAGTATTGTTTATGAAATTTGGTAAATGGATACATGGTAGATGTGCTAGAGTAAAGAGAGTCACCCTGAATTTGAAAAGAGATTTTGTCTGTGAAAGATGCAAGAAACAAGCTAATGGATTAGTGGGACTGGTAGAGAAACTGTGTGAAAATGTGGAAACTGAGGAAAGTTTCTGATAATTTAGGGATGGGGTTCATGCAAGTGGTGGTTGTGAGGCAGCTGTGACAATAAGGGCGAGACTTGGGTGGGTGAAGTTCAAGGAAAGTGGAGAGTTGCAAAACTTTATATGTTCTCACTTAAGATGAAAGGAATGCTTTATAGGACTTCAGATGTGTAAGATCAGCGATGTTATATGGGAGTGAGACATGGGGTTTAAGATAGAAATTTTGAAAAAAGACGAAGAGAGCGATGATAAAAGCAACGTGTGATGCAAATCTAATGGAGCAAAGGAAGACAGGGGAACTAATGGAGATATTTGGATTGAAGGAAACAGTCGTTCAGATGGCAAAAGCAAATGGAGTGAGATGGTATAGGCATGTGTTAAAGAGGATGATAGTCATGTTTGAGAAAAGCAAGGGAGTTTGAAGTGAAGGGAAAAAGGAAGCAAGAAATACCACGGAAGACATGGAAAATCCAAACAGAGAAGGAGAGCAAGAGTGTTAGTTTGAAGGAGGACGATGCAATGAATCAAGCGAGATAGAAAGTGAGAGTTGGAGAAAGTGGGGATAAACTCGGATCAAAATTGGATTGATGATACGGTTTCAAGAATCCGTGGTTTAAAAAAAAAAGCGAACTGCAGCTATCGTTTTTGCAAAGAACAATCTTCATGAAAGTATTTATAAACTAAAAAGTATCTTTATTTAGTCTTGATTTAGTGCACTAGTTTAAAAACAAAAGAAATAAGAGTGTAAGCAGATGAAGCTGTCCGAAAGTTAGCAGCGAGGCCACGACACTTATCATTACCATCATCTTTACTTTGTGTTTGAGAATGCGTTTTATTTGTATGGTGTTTAATAAAACGCAAACCGGATTTTACTATTAAACTAAATAAACTTGGTAGAGCAACAACTTTTACTTTTACGTAGAAAATTTAGTTTATAATTATAAACATTTACAGAGGAATAATGTCATACACAAATTAGTTTAGAAGCCTCAATATTTACTTTCAGTAGATAGCTAAGGAGTAATAACAAAGTACCTCCTTGATGTATTCCAAATGGTGTCTTGTAGCAACAAATACCAGTGTCTGCTCAAAAGGCTTTATCATATTTTGTAAAATATACAGCAAAGCAGCTTTCAAAATAAAAAAAGACAAAACCAAAAGACTTGCAACACATTTTTTCGTATAGTAAACTGAGTTTATAAGCATTGAAGGGAAGAACAGCCAAGTTAATCATTACCGTGTCAATGGATCAACCGGTTGTAAGACTCAAATCAATTCTCCATTGACAAATGTAATTGTATTTGATATTTTTCTCTCGATTCTTTCTATACAATTCTCCATTGATACATTGTAAAGTAAACACAGTTTATAAACAACGCAATGAATGACAAACAAGTTCCACAGATGTTTTTCTTTCTTTGTTTCATTTTGCGGTTCGCATATTACCAAACTGTTTATAAAGAAACAAACTATCAATTCAAGAACAACAGAAAACTAGAATCTCAAACAAAACAGTAAAAGATAATTTATTAAATCTTACCTGCTTTATCATGATCTCTAACAGTGAAGAATGCCAACTGTAAATTTAAAAGAAGGCGTGGAAATATTCGTTCATTTTGAAATACAAGAGTCTACCATTCCTTTTTAATAATTTGTACGTAGCACATTTGTATAATATGGAAAATGTTGAAATAAAATCATACATTTGTAAAGCATGATAAATGTATGTTTTGCTGTAACAATTAAAATCACCTGATCATGTAACCCTTCTATCACATTCAAATCAAACCTCACTAGCATGTAAATCATTGGCCTGGACTGATCATTACATTACGACAATTAAGTCAAACCTGTCTAAAATGTTATTCATTACCCTGGACGGGTCATAAGGTTACGACACTGAAATCAAGCCTCACTAGCAAGAAAATCTATAACCTTAACTGATCATCAGGGCCCATTAAATGTTTAACCTACCGACTTGTTTCCAATCTTTCAAGAAAATATTTTAGCTGTAATTTTAAAATTAAGAAGACGTTTCCTAAAAAAATTCAAACAGCATTCAAAAATAACCGTGTACCTTTTCTTAAAGAGGAAACTCCTGTTTAAGTTTTTGCTAAACCCAAGGTTAAACTTAGCCAGCCTTTGAACAAGTGGGCCCAGGTTACGACAGTGAATCAAGCATTACCAAGCATGAAAATCTTTACCCTGAACTGATCATCAGCTAACATTAAAATCAAACCTCATCTAGCATGTAACTCATTACCCTGAACGGGTCATTAGGTTACGACATTCAAAACTATCCCCAATAGCACGTTAATGATTACCATGAAATGGTATTCCGATTGCGACATTCAAATAAAAACCTCATTAAGAAGTTAATCACTACAGTGTAATGATCACTAGGTTTTGGTATTCAAAGCGCAGCTCAACGACAAATTAACCATTACCTTGAACTGATCACTTAACAACTGATTATCCTAATCAAACCTTTCCAGTACGTAAATCATAATTTTAAACTGATTACTTAGTTACTGATTCTCCTAATCAAACCTTGTCAACACGTAAATTATTACCTTGAACTGATCACTCAGTTACTGATTATCCTAATCAAACCTCTCAGCACGTAAACTATTACCATGAACTGATCACTCAGTTAATGATTATCCAAATGAAACCTTTTTAGTACGTAAATTATTACCTTGAACTGATCATTTAGTTACTCATCCTAATCAAACCTTGTAAGCACGTAAATTATTACCAAGATTTGATCACTCAGTTACTGATTATCCTAATCAAACCTTGTCAGCACGTAAATTATTACCTTGAACTGATCACTCAATTACCTTTTTATCCAAATCAAACCTTGACAACACGTAAATTATTACCATGCATATGAACTGGTCACTCAGTTAATGATTATCCAAAGTAAACCTTTTTAGTACGTAAATTATTACCTTTAACTGATCACTTAGCAACTGATTATCCTAATCAAACCTTGTCAGCACGTAAATTATCATTAATATTTGCTCACTCAGTTACCGACTATCCTAACCAAACCTTGTCAGCACGTAAACTGTTACTTTGAACTGATCACCCAGTCTCTGATTATCGTAATCAAACCTTGTCAGCGCATAGATTATTACTTTGAACTGATGTCTTAGTCTCTGGTTATCGTAATCAAACCTTGTCAGCACGTAAATTATTACCTTTAACTGATCACTTAGTTTGGTATCTACATCCAATCTCACCAACGAAGGATCTGTTAAGCCTGCAATAAAATATGAGCGAATAAAATTTATTATTTTTCCACAAACAATTACCAAAAGTTGATCTACAGTAAACAAAGAATTAACACAAATTCATACTTGGCTTTGTGCTGATAAGAACTCATATTATTGATTAGTCAGATTTTGTTTTATTTCATTCTGCTCATAGAAAAATAGCAGTTGTTATCAATCTATATATTAACTAGACGTAATTAAATGAAAAATTTATCATTAAATATTTTGCTGTCCACTATTCAAAATGGGAAAAGTTCTAACTGAATTTCGAGAATGTATATATACTGTAAAAATTTCATAATAATCAACAAAAAAAGTGTTTGCTATTGTAACAAAACCGCCATACATAATACACAGTTATAAAACAAGAATCTTCCCAAAGCACGCTTACGCACTTCCAAAACCTAAAACTAGTTACGATATAAAAATATAAAAATTATAATATAGTGAAGCGAAACTATGGAACTCACAGATTTTGATAAATCAAATATACATCATCTCTATAATTTAAACGTATAATGCACAAAACTATGAACTAATTTTGTGATAGACATTTTGTGATTTCCATGTAATTAATCTAAACAAATCTGAAGGTTGATTGTAAACACGGTTGTAATCTAGATACAGTATACGTATTTTTTGTTCTGCAAAGGAGGATATAGTAAAAAAAACACACAGTTAGCAATTAAACTGGTATCTTTTAAGTTTATCAATATCTAGAGCAGAAACTATAGAAATTCACACCCCTTGATAGAACGACGCCATGCTATCGCTTGGCAATAGAGATTGAGATCGATTATTCTAATTTGTTTAGGAAAAAAGATAAAGGAAAGATACTTTTTTGATAACTAAATTGGTCACTAAATGAAAGTAACAATGTTGATTATATATCAGCAACTAGACGTCGAATAAAAGTGTCAAATTCACTTTTTTATTTTAGGCACTCAATGTTGATAAATACGAGTATGGTAGCCAATCTAGGTGCAGTATAGGCCCTAATTAGTGACTATATGTTTCAAATCAATTATAAGAATAGATTAAGGAATTTGACTTTCTATAAGTAACATCAAAAGTTCACTGTTTTGATAAAGCAATCACTGATAGGTTCTACGCACAAACCCAAACTTTACAGCAGTGAACGCAGATTTTATTAATTTCGAGTCAATGACAAATTTTGAAGTAAAAAATTTGAAAACAAAAGTATTAATTTGAAAATAATTCAACAGTTGTCGAGTGGAAGTGTCCGCAGAACGCGTCATTTAAGTACAGGATAGTGTTTATGCTATAACTGTTGTCAGTTGCCCGGACAGCTTTATCTGAACAGCCACAAAACGCACAAACCCAAACTTTACACCAGTGAACGTAGATTTTATTAATTTCGAGTCAATGATATCTTTAAAGTAATAAATTGAAATAGAGTAGGCATACACTCGATGAAGTCACAAGCTGGTGTTTGTACATGTTCGATTGGCAACATAAAAATGGCGCCCCTGGGAAGAAATAAGGTCTTATTCGGACAATTTTATCTAAACAACTAAAACAGCTACTGACACAAAGTTTACACGAGTGAATGTAGAGTTCATTATTCTCGAGTCAATGACATTTTGAAAAATTATAAAATGTTTGCAAATAGACATCCACCAGATAAATTTACAAACCGGTTCTTGGTACGTGTTGGCTTTAGCAACAAAAATGGTGATCTCAGCGCGAGCCTTGCTTTAACAGTTTTACTTCAACAACTAAAAACACTTGTAGAGTTCAATGAAGCATTTTTTAAAGAAAAAGTCAATATCCCCGAGACAATACAATGTTTTAGGCTGCTTTACTCAAAACGAAGGACAAAGAATCAACCAACCATTCCTGGGTCCAAATTCCATTTGCGTCCATGTTTAACTTTTAAGAGCGACAACTCGAGCGAATCTTGCGAGTTCTCACCACCGCATCTGAGTTACAAAAGCTCTAGACAGCTCAAACTTGCATTTTTCAAAGTAAAATTTGTCTCTTTTCTTCAGTAGAAAATAGGTAGATGAAAATGAAGCACAGAATACCAAAAACAATAAAATACAACATCAGCGTCAAATTGTTTTTCCTTATTTTAATAACGAACCACGAAATGGGAGTCGTGTGGCGTTTCATGTAACAATGAAGGTCCCAAAATAAATTCATTATGGCAATTTAAAAACTAAATTTTTGTAGTGCAGGAGGAATATCGAATGTACTTTATTACAAGATGAAAATGCTGATTTTTGCCTAAAAAGTGTCCGCCATTTGCGGGACAAAAGCGCCGCATGTGACGACACATTGCCTGCATATTTTCTTTGAGGAAAACAAAAAAACAGTGCTGGAAAGTAAAACGGAGAAAAGCAGTGGTAGATACTGCATGGTCGGAGCGCCGAATAAAGAAAGCTGTCAAAATACCAGCAAAACTGATGGCATAAGAATGCAAGTTGCAAACAATGTAACGTCATACTCAGAACCCAGGATCTGCAAAACTTTTTGCTTCAAAATTATGTTTTCGAGACGCAAAAAACCGTGGTTACATTTTTTTTGAAGACTTAAAATATCAATTTTGTCTTTCTCAATAATTACATTTTTGAAAACGTTGAAAAAAAATCCGTGTCATATGCACTTTAAGCGTTCGTAATTAACCCTTTGACTACTAAAAGGGCATAAACCGCCCGCACGATATGGTACCGAGATAAAGAATTCAGCCTTTCTTAAACAAGAAAACCATGTTTCGACTTTGGTTTTAAAGCAAACTTTAATAGTCTCTTTAAGTTTGGTAAGACAGTGATGCAAGAATAAAATGTCATTAGTTGAAATGCAAAATTGAAAAATATACCGATGTTTGTCCTTGGATTTATTGATGAAATTTTTATTCACAGCAAACAAAACAGCTTTTACAACAAAATTCAGACCTAGTACTGAGATATAGTGAAGTTTTTTAGCATTTTTTCACTTTACGGATCGAGCTACAGCCGTATCTTTGTGCCAATCTCGCCCCAACGTGCATGTTTTGATATCAATATAAAAAGAAACTTTAGTTAAAATCAAAACGCTAAAGCTAATTAATAACAACAATTAATTTTGTAATTAAAAAAATTATTTATATTTGAAAATATCAAATTTTAAAAAGTTTAAGATTTCCATTTATAACCTAAACGATCTACATATTAACTTTTCAGTTGTTTTAAGCAAATGGTGTCAAAGGTATACAAGATTTGGCTTTATTATAAATACGTTTATTGTAGTTCAATTTTATTTATTCAAGTTTTTTTTTTAACCAATTAAAGTAACTTTTCAAACCAATTATTTCCTTCAAATAGGTTTGACTGATTTTTCTACGTTTACATTGAAACAATTTTTTTTTCTGTCAACAGTAACTACTGACGCCTCGAAAAACTATTGCTAGCAATAGTTGCTTGCATTATCAATAAGAAATAAAGTAGAATTAAATATAAATCGAAGCAAATCCAAGTCAGTCGTTCTATTCTCACAGTTGGTGTGTTCCGAATTAAAACAAAACTAAAAATGTTGAAGTATATGATGGTAAGTACAAGAGGAAAAGAGGAGAAAAAACAAAAAAGGAAAAGCAAGTAGAAATTGGTGGGTGAGTGGGATAGTGGATGGAACGTGAGGAAGTATTAAAATTCACTTTTTGTTAGAACTACACACACCCACAAAATAAAAGACTTTTTCGGGAAGCAGTAGTGTAGTTTTCCAATCGTTTGTGCTATACAGTAGGTCCTGGGTTAGTCTGAATGTCGCCTTCTCGGATTAAAAGGTGAAGTGATGCAGTCGTACTGGAATAATACCGAACCTGGCATTTTGTGCGTTTAGGTTTTCTATGTATCGACTGAAACTTAAATACAGTTGTATGTATACAGACCCTGCAAATAAAGCATCCAAAGTCCACGACAAGGCCGCTAGGTTGTAGTTAGCAGCTCAAATTGCGTAGTCCAAGCGATGATGAATAAAACTTCGGGAGAGGCAGATATTTCCAGGCTGCAGTAAATAATTCGCTTCAATGATCACAGAGTAGATGACATTGTTCTGACTCACTAAATCGTCAAGAAAACCACTGTCTTGCATTCTTAATTATGCAAAAACATCTAGCGCAAAGCGCCTGCCATGTAAAGGATAAATCTTGATTTCCCGGCCAATTACTTTGAAATAAATGCATCCCTAGCTGACCCATTGATATTTAGGAACAGGTCATTGTGGTTTAAAAAGCCAAAATTCGAATGCGTTAAGGTAAAAAGGAATAAAATACGGAGCGGTAAAAACTCATCTCGCCCATGCTATTAGCATTTTGAATTTTCACTGTGAAAACTCTAGTATCACAAACACGTCATACATAAACAAATTTAGTGTTTTGCTCTAAATTCAATAATGAAACAATCTTTGAATATCCAAAAGATGTAATTGGTACTTATAAATTTGAATTCAAGCGCAAGGAGCCCTTGTTTCCGAGTGGATTTTCTTATTTCTTGTAATATCTGAGACATGGAAAATGGCATTACACCATTGGAAAGTCATGGAATTTCACTTCTCAGTCTCGGTGTGAACCCTGTTGTTGCCTTTTACTGTACAAATAATAATAATAATAATAATAATAATAATAATAATAATAGTATTAATAATAATAATAATAATAATAATAATAATAATAATAGAGCTTTTATTTGATTTAGGCATAAGAATTACATCA
>JAOTRI020106370.1:0-13510 GCA_028564885.2 Zoanthus sanctaehelenae | reverse complement strand
TAATTGTGCAACTGGGACCGCTGAACTGAGCTGTTTAAGTTTATGATTATTGTCACGCGTCAGCTGAAATAACCACTGACGCCCATTCGAGATAGTTCGTTTGCTAAATCTTTCTTTCTTTCGAAAAAAAATATGTTCTTGACTTATTTGACGTTAAAAATTGTACACTCTAAGTTGACTCCTTCTCAATCACGAAACTTTGTCTATTGCTAGTGTGGCAGTAGACACATGCGCTCTACATGCGCTCTACAAGCGCCTAGTTTTTGAAATTGAATTTGGGTAAAAGTTGATTTTGGCATGTTTTACAGTTAAGTAACGATCCGAGTAAGAAGGGAAGCAGACTGCGGCAAAGTATCTGGTTTCCATCAAAAGAAAATTAAATTTAGTAATTAAAATACTGGACGCTCATTGGCTAGAAGTGATAAAATCGCCAAAAATACCTTGAAAATTCTGATTTATTTCATTATCTAACCCTTATATGGAAGAAGAGCCCATCGTTCATTGTTTCTACGAGTTTCATCGATTTCCATAATGGGGAAGTGACGTAAAAGGAAATTTCATTGCAAACTGGAGTGTGCTTGGACGCCTGCTTGGATTTCGCTATACAGATTGATCAACATTTTCTTCAGACTTTTCAAGATTTATTTTGTAAATATTTTTTCTCTTTTGTATATAGTGTATATAGTTTTTATTATTGGTTCACAAATTTATGGCGTTATGCCCTTCGAAAAGCGTTCTGGATGTTCACACCATAACGCTTGGTTTACACGGTCACACTGTTTATCAGGAGGAACTTCGTTGTGCTACAAGTCAGGAGCTCTTCTTTTTCAAGGAAAAGAATAAACATAAAGGCAGGAAAAAATTTATTTGTTTGGCTTGCCGAAACCGGATTAAAACGGAGGAAAACTTGAGAAAGCTGCAGCAAACGGCGGCAAGTGTGAGCGTGGCTAGTTGTTTCAGCACCGAAAACCAACTCGATCTTGATGTTGAAATGCCAGATGTTTCTGAGGAAACAACATTTGGAGACCGTGGCCAACCGCAGCCAAACGAACTCATTGCATCTCAAAGCAAGGTCAGTTTATTTGCGTGATATGACTGGTTAAATTTTTAGATCAGTTAAATGTATCTCTTCTGATAAAAATAACATATCAACCTAAATATAACATTATAAGAAATGTGTAATAGTTTCAGTAGTTGTTGTCAGTATACTATAATGTAAGATTGATCAGTTATAAATGAGTTTGAAAATCAAATAAAAAGTCAATGAAATATTATTTTTCAAAACTCAACTGAACAAAGGGTTGATTTTGAAGATCAAATAAAAAATCAATGAAATAATTCTAGTTACAAATTCAACTGAGCAAAGATGAGTTTCAAGAGCAAATAAAAAATTAATGAAATATTTCTTCACAATTTCAACAGAGCAAATAGATGAGTTTGAAGAAGAGCAAATGAAAAATTAATGAATTTTTTTTTGCAAATACAACCCGACATTTACTCAAGTCTTACTAAATATTGATGCACTTTCCCAGTACGATATGAACATTTGGCCCTAGACCAACACTACCTAGGAAGCTTAGTAAATTTGATTTACATATTATATTTTTGGAGGAGTTTTTAAAATTTGAATAGAATTATGTTAGTAAATTTATGATGAATGTTTTCTCAAAACTTTTTTTTTATTTTTTTTAGCAAAATCCTACTGAAAGTATTTCTTTGGAGGAATCAAAATCACCCAATAGGGTAAAGCCATACCATCTTGCAGGTGAACGTAGCAAACACAACCTTCGAGCAGAACTCTGCACTGCCATTGAGAACCTGGTGAAAGATAAGACACCTGAAAGGACAGATTTGGAAGTTGTATTTGTAGACTTGACCGAATCCAGAAAATGGAAGGCATTGTGTGGTAAGGAGACATTCACCCCAGTAAATGCCCAACAAGATTCATTTTTGGTAAAACTTGCAAGTGAATACCAACATTGCAAAGATAAAGACCAAACCAAGGAAGCCCGAGCACAAGCCAAAAAGCTCACTAAAAAATTAAAATTGGTGGAACAATGAAAGATAGTAGAATTTCCCTTGATGGAAGCAAATCGCTAGGCAGCACTAGAGTTGAAGCAGCCAAATCAGTTGGTCGTGTAAGAGCTTATGGTGATGAGAAGAGGCGGCTTTTGTCAATAGTTGCAAATGACTACCCATATCGAGTGCTAAAGCAGTATTTTAAGTGCAGTGACAAAACAATTGTGGCTGCCAAAGTTCACTGTATCTTATTTGGCAGGGGTGGAGTACCTAGTGAAAATGTAAAGTTTACAAGGCAAGTCATCAGTCAAGAAGTACTTGATGATCTGTTTGAGTTCCTTCATCGGGATGATATTTCTCGACCATCATCATGTCGCAGTGTGATGATTGATGGGGAGGAAACTGCTGTTCGCTACTGGCAGGACTCTGTTATAAATGTTATTGAACAGTATCTTCTTGAGTTCCCAAATGGAGTTAAGAGATCATATATATATATAGCCATCTTCCAAGGAACTTCAGAATGATCACAATGTTAGCAGGTCTGTGCAACATTTGCTATGATGATGGATATTCCAATTTTGAAGACTTAAGAGCCTTAGTAAATGATGTTTCAGAAGTGGCAGGTGACAAGAGCCTCCTGAATGTACTGAAGAAGCTTGAACAACATGAACGCTACTTGAGAGTACAGTTTGTAAAGCAGGTATATATTGCCACCATTAACATGATAAAAGGAGCTTCTTTCAATAAACAAATTGGAGTTATACAAAGTTCCTTTGAGTACATGTTTTATCATAAATTTCAACAAAAAATATTATTTGCCTAATAAAACAGTTTACAAAATTTATATTTACATGAAAAGGTATTTTAAAGTAATTTATAATGAATTATTTACAAACTATGTACTTGTATGTCACTGCTGCGTTTTTATAGTCATAAATTTATCTCTTGACAACTGAACTTTTTGTACTTGCATGATATTTTTTTGTAACTTGTGCCTCATTCATTGGTTATTTGATTGTATGTTTCTTTTGACATTGCACAAAATTATTGCGTTTTTTGTTTCACTAACATTTCGTTGTGAGCAATTTATCAAAATACTAACCGTAGTTGTGTGTGTTATTACTATATTGTTTGGAAAATGACCTCCTGTAGATTATATTTTTTAAAAAATAAAACCAAAATATTTTTGAAAACCTAATTACATAACTACATTATGACAGTTTTATCCTTTTTCAGAGAAAAATCTGAAAATTTCTTTGGTTGTTCAATAAGAGTTTTATGTTTTGATAAAACAATGCTTTTAGCTCAGGGAATTCTCCTTTTTTTCATTTTTTTCAATTGCAATACTACTATTTGACTATTTCCAAATAATTTTTTAGGTAACGAAGCATTCATCATGCCAGGAACTTTGCCTTCTGTTTGCATTTGGAAGTTGCGAGGAGCCTCACCCACACTACTCACCAGCATTCACTCAATTCTTTCAAGTATGTGATCAAGTGTCAACAAAGATTGGTGAGATTGAGAATGAAGAGAAGAAAGAAGAGCTGCAATCACGTTTTAAAGAATGTGTAAAGATACACTGGCAGTATTGTGGTCACCTGCTGAGAACAAATCATCAAGCAGAATATTACCGGTTCGTGCTGGCCAACCTAAAACCGCTGGTAATGGTAGTCGTCATTGACTATAAAATGAAGTTAGAGCTGGAGGTTCGCACTAGGGAGAACCAGCGCCAGTGGTATGGCAAGAGGGGCATTTCTCTACATGGTTGTTATGTTTTAGCCAGGAATGAAGACAATGAAAAAGTGGCTGAAATTATAGACCTCTGGTGTGAGGACACCAAACAAGATTCTTGGTTTTCCCAGAGTGCCCTAGATGTCATATTTGGGTATCTTGCAAGGCAGTTTGGTGGTTACTCCGTCTTTCTTTTCTCAGGCAAGATAAATATGGATAAAATAAGAAACACATGCAATCTTTATTTCAGTCATGGAATGCTAAATATAGTAATACAAATAGTGTACATTTTTGTTGAAGTTTGAACTTGTTTAAAATTACAGAGGACCAAGTTTTTGTAATAAATTATTACTGAAGTTTCTAATATTAGCATTCATATAGTACTTATAGTTTGCTCCTTATAAATAATTCAATACTTTCACATAACTTCAGAATATCTAATTTGATTTTGATAATCTAGTAATAAACAATTGTAAAGTACCAAAATAATTTGATCTGAAAACACAATCTATTTTACAATTCAGACAATGGGCCTCATTATCATAATTCTGGTGTGATACTGTTCTTGGCGGAGGTAACAGAGGCTTTTGGGCTGACCTTGGTTGAGCACAATTTTTTTGAAGCTGGTGAAGGGAAGACTTGATACTCACTTTGCCCATATCTCACACAAAATAATTCGATGGGTACGGGTGGGAAATGACTTGGAGTCAGGAGAACAACTGGCAGACCTGCTTCAGGTAATTCAAATGCTATTGAAATAATTACTTGGTGGAAGGGTTTGATTGCAACCTTGGTTGTTGGTCATGATTCTATTTTTGACACCATTTCATTATTACTCAAGTGCTATTGAAATATGTAGTTACTTGGTGGAAGGGTTTGATGGCAACCTTGGTTGTTAGTCATGATTCTAACTTCGACACCATTTCATTATTACTCAGCCTGATATCAATGAAGAGTTTATTGAAGAAAACTAATCTACTGGTATAATAAATGAAACTGGAAAGGGAAAGTAGTTGTAAAACAAAGATTTCTTAAGGCAGATTTCAAGCAGGGTACTTTAAAAATATTTACTAGTAACTGTTATTAATGAATCAATAATTTTAAGCTACAAGGTAACAATTAGTATTTGATTGTGACTTGTTATTTTGACAGTCTTTACAGCATTTTGTCTTTTGAATTTCAGGTAGCTTATAATATCAGATTTTCACTTCTTATAAAATAACACCAAGACTTACAAGTCACATAGATTTTTCGTGTAGTAGATGGCTATTTTAATTTTTTCTTACATTCTTGTTATATTTTTTTAGTCAATGAGCAGTGTTAGCTGCAGCAAGCTGATCATTGACAGACGAGCCCCAAAAAGTGTACCAACCTTCACCAACATTTCCCTGTTTGGCAACTATAAGTTCCCTTCTAGTGGTGAATATAGTGGGGCATTGTTGCACAGTCACTAGCTGGTATAGGGAAGTCTTCCTCAAAGAAAAATTCCCGTGTTATATTTGCTGGACACACTGGGGCAACAACTGCTACAGAAAACCTGCCCACAGAAGAACCAGTCTCAGAGCTAGGCGAGACCACCTCTAACACTTCTGAGAGCTACACAGTTCAGTTCATTCAGCACGTTCCTGAACCAGTTACAGAACCTGTTTTAAAAGAGTATAGTGATGATTATGCTAGATATGAACGGCAGGAAAGTGGCTTTGCACTTAAGAAGACTTCAGGTGTTAGAACAGTGTTTACTGCAAAACAGAAAGAAATCATGATAGAATTTTTCAATAAACAACATTCCACAAATATTCGCTCTCGACCAGAAGATGTAAATGATGCTCTAGCTGTTTGCGGGGAGAACAAATTGAAAGATAGTCAGATCAAAGGTTTCTGGAGCTCAAATAGCCAGAAACGTAAACGTTTGATGCAGAGCATTGAACAACAAATCAGTGGATTGGATGCGGAATGACTATGAATTGTAGACCTACCTCAAATTATTAGTTGCATTGTGTATTATAATAATTTTGATATTTTCGTCATCAATCCATTTTTAATCCGGGTTTATTCCTGTTTATGAGGGTGGCTGGATTTACCCCACTCTGCCAGCAATCTCTCCTACACCCACTACTCCAAAGTGGCAAGAAGTGAAGTTACAACTGGCCAAGTGTTTTGATTGGGGTCAGTGCAATGAGTAACAGCATCTGCTGGGAGCTAACCTGCAGTAGATTAGTATCCCATCTAGGAGGAGTCACTTGCTCTCATTCACTTAGCACAAGAAAACTAAAGATAAGATTTTGCTCCATGGGTCTTATTGGCTTTTAAACAGGGCCTAGCATTGTTTTGAATATGTTGTCTTAAAAGGTAATCATTGGGAAAGTTTCCTACAATAAGTTTTCACCCTATCAAGCATAAATTTATTTTATAAATAAATAAATACATGTACATATTTTAGCTGTAGTTTTTTGCATGTTATTTTTTACAAAGTGTTTGGTGGCAGAAACGAGTCAGATGTTTTATGTAGAAATAAGAAATACAGTACTCTCTATTTATCCCAACCTATGAGGGGATATGAGAAAAAGATCAAAAGTTACAGAAACAAGAAATTTTTGTCTGATACAGAGCAAAGTTCGAGATAAGCAAGTTTGAGACATACAGAGATTACTGTAGCACTAACAAAAATGATGTCACACAGAAAAAAACTATCAAAATTATATAATTCAAATCAAAATAAAATTCTTTTTATATATGTTGTGGTTTTAACAGTTTATTTTCTTAAAGTAGGTTATTTTTTTAAACCTGTTTACTGTTTTCAAACCAGTTTATTGTTCTCATATCACTCTCAAACCAGTAACTAGTGATACCTAGAAAAATTGGTATGCTTGCAACGGTTGCTTGCGTGGTCAAGTATGGATGAAGCAGGACTACAGATCCAAACAAATCCAAAAGTCAGTAGTTCAAATCTTGGTGTATTCCAAATAAGAAAAGAAAAACGAAAATAGTGTTGAGGCATAAGATGGTAAGACCTAGTGAGAAAAAAGGGGAGAAAAGAAAAGAAAACGAAAAGAAATAATAGAAGTAAACAAGAAGAGTTAAGAAGAAAGTCGTTGTAGAAGTAAAAGAACAGAATGTAAATGTAAATTTTAAAATGAGAGATGGAAACCAAACATAGTCTTAAACGTTCTTTATTTTATTTGGCTACAACATTGCTAAATAAAGTACGTTTTGCAATTGTGGTTGCAGTTTATGAAGAAATTTGATGGATGTACTAAAAAAGCCTTACAAACCATCGGGAATAGAAGGAGAATATTGAATATTGAAGATCGTTTTTGAATATTTGAGAACTTAGTTTGAATATTTGAAAAAGTAGTTCTAATATTGAAGTTCGAAGTTTGAATATCGAATGTGGAAATTTGAATATTGAATATTGGAAGTTTGAATACTGAATATTGACTTTGAAATATTCCGCTTCTACTCCCGAAAACTAATTATATCAACAGAATTCAAAAGCAAAATACAATAATTTTGCGCCTATGTTTCATTTTGATCCTTTATCGACAGTAGATGCAGTCCAATGGCACAGGTCTACCGAACTTGTATAAAATGAAAAAAATTGAGTGACCGCTAACACTTCGCTCGCAAGTTGTATTTTTTAAAAATTATTTGGCAATTATTTTTACCTAACCATTTCCCTTGTCTTTGGTCTTGTTTTTTTTTTTAAAAAAACGTTTGGACTATCAGTACAAAATATTACCAATATACTCGAGAGAAGTGTTTGGCGAAAAACTCGTAGTTCACTTCGGGTAAAAATGGTTTCGAAATTATTTCAAGCAACTGGACACAATATCTACTGACTACAGAAGAAGTAGGTTATAGCTTACATTTATTTTTTAGCATGACAAAAATATTTTGTTTATAAAAACTGAAAATGCTTATGCAAAACCCAAAGTTCAAAACGGATTTAGTTTCCAAAAAAAAAGTGTGATTGTTCCATATATTGACATTTTCGTAATCTTATCAGGTGTTAAGTGATATTCGCCACTCACGGTGGTTCAAAACAAAGTTAGAGCGTCCAAAACTAATGTTCCCCAATAGAGAAATTGATGAAAATTTGTTAGAGTATAGAGTTAATGCCTATCGTTGCACAGGGAAAAACATAAATACAGAATTCTGACTAAAACATTAAGAAAAAGTATAAAGAATTTGAATTTCGCGCCTTTCAAAAGGACTATCCAATGGGAAGCCAGGTTTGACATTTGGTTTACTTTGCCGGCACCCTGCTGTATTCGCTCCCCTTCTTACTCGGATCGTTACTTAAACTTCATTTCGTTTTATCCTGTATGCTGCCCAATCTACGGAAGAACCAGATCTAGATGCGATTTTTTTTGCTTTATCTCTGACATGCATCTGTCGCTTTAAATTTGCGGTAATCCAAGGTGAAGGCTTGTTTTTCGTTCTAAACGTACGGCAGGGTGCATGTTTATCAAGAACTGAAAGAAATGTAATCTTCCAAGAATACCAAGCCAGATTCACATCACTGACCTTATTTACTTTCGACCAGTTTGTAGTTTTATGGTTTTAGAGATCTTGTTTGGATGAATCTGGGTTGTTTTCTTGGAATACCGATTTTTCTAACGCCATAAATCAGGTAATGATCGCTGATAGATAATGGATAAGCACCGGACTGGGACACGCTTTTAGTATTATTTGCTATTAATAAATCAGTGAGTATTTTGGACGTTTCAGTAACTCTCGTGGGTTTGAGAAAATTGATAGATGTCAAGAACGTCAATGAGGCATAATTTAGTGTGACTCTCTGAGGGATAACGCATGAGATCACAATTCATGTCACCAAGAATGTAAATGTCCTCATACGTTTTGTCTATTTTTTTAATAAATAGGTCAAAGTTATCAAAAATACAAACAGGTGATTTTGGTGGTTTGTACCATGTTGCGACAAAAAATGATCGCGAACTTGGTTTTTTGAATTCAGGAGCAATCAATTCTAAATTTTCATCAGCAAAATATTTGATTATTTTGTAGTTTATGGAGCTGCGAACAAAAACACAGACACCCCCTCCGAATTCAACGCGATCATTTCTTATTACATTATATCCGGTCAGTCTAATTTGTTCGTCAGTAACAATGCTATTAAGTTTGGCTATGTACGTAAAGTATCACCATTAAAGAATGACAACTATTTTGATTTTCAGCTGCAGATGAGAAACAAAATTATAAGTGTTTCTCACCCTCAGAGAAAATTTCTTGATTCTTGCTCCAACTCCAAAACCCCGGTGAAGATAAAAAAAATTCCGGTAACGATTCAAGAAGATCCAGAAGTAGATTTCGAAAACAAAGAATTTCCAGCAAATCTGATTATCTCGAAGCTTAAGTCAACATGCATTGGACAGTTAGTAACTGTTAGAGCTAAGCTTGCATATTTATAACCTATTAAACAAGTTAAAAATGGGCAGCTTATACTGACTGTATAAGAGTAACAATATTGCTGGAGCACATTTGCCAAGTCCAACAATTTACTCAAGAATTTATGGCTTAAGAAAAACTCAGTTATCAGTGAAGTTTACGTAAACACAGCTAAATCAAATAAGACAACAATTACTGTTACAGATGATTTCAAAGAACAACACTAAACAAAAACGAAAGGCATGCAAAAAACAGTGGGTTCTCCATCTTACATTGCAACATGAAAGTTAAAGAAATCGTGTTACATTGTTTGACAACATTGTGCAGTCAATTCTAACAAAGCTAAAAATGACACAAACAACTCAAGTCGCAAATGACAGAAGTTATATTTTCGTTACCAGAATTTGTAACAGTTCATTTCAACAAAAAAAAAACAGTAGCAAATAGCTTTAACATTTAATATAGTTCGTTTTAATATTTCATAGCTTGGAATGGCTCCGGTCTGACTAGCTAGATTGAAATATCAATTTATATTGACATTCTTCATATCACATTGATACATTGTCAAAATTAATTAATGAGTTGACAGTACGCAGTTTGTCATAACTTACTAATCTATTGACTGATTTACCAATACCATTATTAAATAGAAAAATGTGCAGTACTACCGCTAGATTCTTTCCGATGATCATACACGAGTAGATGATAGTGACTGTCTAAAGTATATTCAGACTTATCAAAGTAGCCATATTGTCACTGATTGTTTGAAGTTTAATAGACTTATTTGACGTTGAAAATTGCACGCTCTAAGTTGACTCCTACTAAATCACGTGGCAGTAGACACATAGGCTTTACAAACGCTTATATTTTCTTCTCCCAAAGATCTTTTGTGTAGTTTGTGTTGTTTTACCTTGCGCAAATTTTAAAAACAGCTAGACCAACTCGGACAATTTGTTTTAAAACTTCTTGAACTTCGCTTTGATTGGCTGAGTGATCTTGGGGGCGGAGAAAAATAAATATATCATGTGGTGAGCTTGGAAAAACGCCAAAACTTTTAAACACTTTTTCTGGAAACTATTTTTATGCCAAATCTATGAAACAGTCGAGATTCCAACTTCAGAAGTTTTTCGCCGATTAACCGGTAATTTTGCAGTTTTACAGCTAAATAACTGAAGTTCAAAAATGTGTTAACGCTTTTTAAAATTTTAAAACCTATTAAAGTTATTGCAATAAAACTCCGCTGTTTTCGTTTTCGAAAGCGCTAATTCTCGTTTTTGGTTGTAAAATAAAAACAAAGCGGCCTTTCAAAAAACGCCGACACATTCTTGTACTTCAATTAGAGTCAAATAGTGTAATCAAATGTGATGCGCCTGACTGGCAGCACGTATTTTAGTTCGCTCCAAGTTTTAATGATTTTAACTTTTCATATTTTATATAACCTACAATAGTTTTATGTAGAACATTCCATAATTTGATGTATAAATTTATGTATCACTCAAACTATGAGAACTGGGACTGTTCCTTCAGCTTTGCAACTGGTAAATTCATTTCGTCGTCAAGTTCCACAGCAACAATGGCCATTTCGTTCCTATTCAGCATCATACTTGAAAAAGGTAAATCAGATCATGTTTCAAGCCAAGTCGCCACCAAAACTCCCACCGAGTGTTTACTTAACAGTGAAAGAACTAGGAATTGCCAGATTTCGCCGTGGCTGCAGAAGTGGAAGGAAAGTAAAAACTCAACAACTCAAATTTAATTTGCATATTCCTTCCCGCGTTCTTGGTCCAAAGAATAATTATGCTGTTTTCTTAAATTCATACCGTCACGGTCAAGTAACTCGAAATGTAAACAACCTGGCTAAAGTCAAACCTGCTTCTCGCCGAGGAATAATGGCTAGAACAAATCTCTTCGTACCGTCCGTTGGCCTTTCAAATGTTATGAGTCTGGCCCCGAAAATTGATGAAGTGAAAGTCTTCTTGAAACAACAAAATTTAGACGTGATGTGCGTAACCGAAACGTGGTTAAAGGATTCCGTAGATAACTCTGTTATAGATATTAACAACTACAATGTTTTCCGTAAAGATAGGCTTATTTGTCAACATGGTGGTGTATGTATTTACATCAAAAACTCCATCAAATCGACTCGTTTAAAAGACCTTGAGGATCCCAACGGTTGTGAAGTTTTGTGGGTGAAATTGTTGCCTTCTCGCTTGCCCCGGGGAATTAATTGCTTGATAATTGGAACTATTTACCATCCACCATCGGCTAAAGATGAACTTTTAATGGACTACCTTTTAAACACCCTCTCTAAGATTGAATGTTCTTATCCTAATGCTGGCTTACTGTTAACTGGTGATTTTAATAGAGCAGACACAAAGCAATTGAGAAACCAATTCCGCCTCACTCAAACAGTTAAATTTCCAACAAGAGGAGAGCGTACTTTAGATCTAATCTTAACTAATGTGGCCATTTACTACGATACTCCGCAGAGTTTCCCCCCCTTTGGTCTTTCCGATCATTCTACAATAGTGATGTGCCCCAAACAACGCCGAAAAACTCAACCAAATAACAAAATTGTAATAGTAAGGAACAAAAAGCCTGATTCCAAACAAGCGCTGGGCCGATATTTAAGCACTGTAGATTGGTCTGTTCTAACGTGTCATCAAGGTACCGAAAACAAGTATTCTCTTTTTTCCAAACTGGTTCAAACCGGACTTGACAGTATCTGCCCTACAACCAAAGTTAAATTTCACCGTAATGACGCACCTTGGATAACTGCTAAACTAAAGTCTCTTATTAGCCTTCGTCAAAAAGCTTTCGGTAACAAGAACAAGACACTTTTCAAATTTTATAGGAACAAAGTAAATAGAGAACGGAAACATTGCAAATCTAAATACTATCAAGCTAAAGTTGAGCACTTAAGCCAAACAGACGCCAAGAAATGGTGGTCAGAATGCCGTAGGCTCTGTGGCATGGAGAAATCCGCATTCGATATTGCCTCAAAAATCTCTGCAAGCAGTATACCAACTAAAGCAAATATGCAATCACTTGCCAACAAAATTAATGAGGGTTTCCTGGAGCCTCAGCAAGGTTTTGAACTCCTATCATCAGAGTTTTGTGTAAGTACTCAAGGGTTTTCTGTTCCGTTTGTTTCGGTTTGCGAAGTTGAGAAACTCCTAAGTTCTGTTAATATCAGTAAGGCTGGCGGCCCAGACAACATTCCTAACTGGGTACTTAAAGAGTATTCTTATGAACTTGCCCCACCTGTATGCGACATCATCAATTCCTCACTATGTGAAGGAGCTCTGCCTTGTATCTGGAAATACGCCGATGTTACCCCGCTTCCCAAAGTAACCCAAGTCAACGACATTAAAACTGATCTTCGACCAATTTCTCTTACACCAACTTTGTCCAAAGTCACAGAACATTTTATTGTACATTGTCATGTTAAACCTGCAGTTCTTAAACGCCTTGGCTCCGATCAATTTGGCTGCATCCCCAATTCATCTACCACACATGCTCTTGTTAACATGTTACATGTTTGGGCTCGTGCGACAGACGGACAGCGAAATGATGTACGTGCGTTTATGCTTGATTTCAAAAAGGCCTTCGATCTCATCGATCACACTCTACTAATGGGCAAGTTATGTAACTACGGAATCAACCCCTTTATTATTAACTGGATTGCCAATTTCTTAAGTGACAGGTTCCAACGAGTAAAACTAGCCCACGATTGTCAATCAGAGTGGAAAACTGTTCCAGCTGGTGTTCCTCAAGGCACCAAACTTGGCCCTTGGTTGTTCATAGTGATGATCGACGATCTACAAGTACCATCGGCTAGTGGTGTAGTGAAGTACGTAGATGATACAACCATTTACGAAATTGTCAATAAAAACCTACCTAGTATCGCAAAGACCTCTGTGAATGAGATCTCTACATGGTCAGCTGCGAATAAATTTCTGATACACCCAAAAAAATGTAAAGAGCTGAGGATTTCATTTTCACGTGCACCAACAGCTAGAGAGAACGTGAAAGTTGACGGTCAAGTAATAGATTCTGTTGATTCTGTCAAAATTTTGGGTGTTGTTCTACAGAGTGACTTGAAGTGGAATTCCCATGTGTCTGAAGTCATAAGCAAAGCAGCAAAAAGGCTCTATTTTCTTTCTCAATTGAAAAAAGCAAACGTTGATCCAACCGAGTTAGTTAAATTTTACACGGCCTGCATCCGTTCGGTCCTGCTGTATGCGTGTCAAGTATTCCACTACAGTCTACCAGATTACCTAAGCAATTCAATGGAAAAGATACAAAAAAGAGCACTGACAATAATTTATGGTTATGATTTACCCTATCG
>JAOTRI020106359.1:0-13511 GCA_028564885.2 Zoanthus sanctaehelenae | reverse complement strand
TGAAATTTTAAATGAAAGAAACTATAAAACACACTGATATACTTATTATAGCTGTTTGAGTCACTTTTGTTTAGGACAACCTGAACTTTTGAGGGATGCCTAAAAAATAACTTTTGGTTGCCCCATGTACAACAAGATATTTTCCTTAAAATCGAGCACTGAGAGGGCTATATAAATACATAATATTTTGGAATCTATTAAGTTTGACATTTAAGGCTGCTATGAATGTTTTAATGATACATCTAATGGCAATATTCAGTATTCTCAACCTGGATGTCCAGATGATCAGAAATTTCTTGGACTGCATTTCTTACCCACGTAAGAAAAAGCAATCTTGATATGGATTTCCAAATAAACATTTTTTATCTGGAACACAAACCTGTACTTTTAACCGCTGTGTACGTATATGTAGAGGTTATCATGGCCATTTGATACTCATTTCCGAAGCTTTCAAAAATTATTAACTCAACTATAAACGCTATTAACTGTCAATACGGTGTAAAAATGTTCGTGCACATAAAAAAAATTAAATTCAAACATTAAAAAATAAAATGCTAATTGTTTAACAGTAAGAACTCTTACTTTTTTATCCTGACCAAATTTTTAGGGCCACCCGGGGCTTGATGCTTCACAGAACCGTTACGTCTTTATATAAGAGAGAAAGCGCATTTCGGTAACCCGCTACGAGCATAATTAACGTGAAGCAAATCGTAAGAGTGAGTGAAACTTACACTGTAAGATGACTGGTCATGTCAAGTGAATACATCAATGACTTTTCGTAACTGTAACACTGAAATAACGAAATCAGTCCCTTCTAGCTGATTAATTTATTTATTTAACCAAGTTTAAATGGATAATTACATCACCTGGAATTAATAATCATAGCTACATATTCACAAAAGTAAAATAAGAAATAATTATTTGTAAAAAATAAAAATACTCTCTCAAGTCATTTTGTGAGATTTTTTTTTGAAAACGTTTTCTTTTTCCAAGGCAAATGTACAAAAATTATAAATTTGAGAAATTAACCAGAAGTTGAAAATCCAACTTGGCATTCTGATTTCCTAAAAATAAAGTCCACGGTGCTCACTGACTGGTAATACCAAAAGTTGCATAAGTTTTCCAGGAATTCAAAAGGGCAAAGAACTCAGAAAAAATCTGAGCTCAAGATGGAATCGAACCCATGACCTTCCGTACACTAGGCGGAAGCTCCACCACCGAGTTAGCCAAATGAGTTGCTGTGGCTCAGTGGTGGAGCGTCCAACTAGAGTTCTTTATCTCCGCATGTGTTAGTATATATTATTTATTATAATGATCATCCTGTTTGTATAATTACTAGAGACTTAATTAATGTGACTGCGTGATGCAGTTAATACGATCATTGCGTCCATGATACACTAATGTCATTCAGTGAATGTGTGATACAATCCGTGTATCATAACCCAATATGTGACCTTGCTCGTCATATGAGTTCCCATGGCTCAGTGGTAGAGCGTCCGACTAGTGTCATGGGTTTGATTCCATCTGGAGCTCAGATATTTTCCGAGTTCTTTATCTCCGCATGTGCTTGTATATATTAATTGTAAATTAGATGCTTATAAGGGTTTTGGTTTGTTTTAAGAACTGGCGAAAAGTGATATTTCCTTCAAATTCCAGGGCCCAGTTGTTTAAAGGCTGGTTAAGTTTAACCCTCGGTTAAGCTAAAATGCAAGCAGAAAAATATTTTTTAAGAGAAGCTAAACGGTTATTTATGATATTGTTTAGATTTTTTAAAGCAAGGTCTCTTAAATCCCAAAATTACAGCTAACAATTCTCCTTGTATTATTGGAAACATGATCGTGGGTTAAACATATAACCCGGGGTTAGTGCTAACCGGCTTTTGAGCAACTGGGCCCAGGTGGTTATCAGGGTCCTGGAAGCAAATTTTAGAAATGAGCACCATGTCAACCTCGTACCCAGGGTCATTTCACTGACGCTGTAGTGACGTATTTCACGTCTACCTCAGTGAAATGACCCTGGGTACGAGGTTGGCACCATCTAAGTCCCTAAACTCGACCATAAAATTTACTTTCCTCTGAATTAAGAATTAATTTTAACATCTTACCGATAAAATATTCCACAATACAGCTTTAGTTATTCTTGTAGAATAAATTGAATAGCTTAATAATAAATAAGTTACCAAGAAGATAAAACAATTTATTAAAAATACAAAAATAAATCTGATAATAAATTCTATACGTTCAAATGCAAAAAATCGCTGGCACAGCAGATTTTCCGAATTACATAGTTATAAGAAACTTTATTTACATTTCAATCTTCAAGTTAATAGACAATTTTCTTTAGTAAAACGCGGAAATGAACTCAATGAAATCAAATCGAGGCTGAAATGTTCTTCACGCAACCATCAATGTATATTTTCTATTCGGAAACGGGCAGTCGGGGTATGGGTTCGAACTCTTACGTGGCCTATTGTCTTCGTATATGGACCAGTGCACACAGTGCGTTTATATCTTTGGGACGTCGAGGAAGCACAGCACACAAACAGCGGCTAATTCGATTCAAGATTGCCGTAAAAGAAAAATATTTCTACTTATTACATGGATTGAAAATTACCGGCAATCTGATTGGTTGTTGACGCATAATGACCGGTCAAGATTTCCTTGTAATGACCGATCATTATTGTTGCACTATGTGCGCAACCGGAAACTTAAAATTACTTCTGATTTAGACAAAAATCGTAGAAAAGCCATATAATAAACAATTTATTAACCTCGTCCGTTCGGTCATTAGAGGGAAATCCCAGACCTTGGTCTCGACGTACGGACCTCGCTATCGCTAGGTTAATACGACGAGCCTCGGTCTGAGATTTCCCTGTAATGACCTCAATCTCGGTTAATAAGTAGCATATACAAAACAAAATGTTATGATAATAGTGTGTAAGTTTGTATTATCTTTACAAGTAAAGCACACGCTGAAAATGTTTAGTTTATTTTTGTTTCCAAATGGCAAAACGAGAGCACCGATTAACAGTTTCTGCACAGATCAGTTCAGTCGGCCACGTGCTTATGTCTTTAATGACCTTAAGAAGTGAGGACGGAAGCAGAGACGACTACAGTAGAGACAAATATTATTTCTTGTTAATCTTTTCTGTTTTAGATCATCGATTATCTTCTTTCAGTTTTAAACGCGATTCCCAAAATAAAAAAATCTAAAAGGTTTAACTTCTAAGGCAAACAAAGATCGCCAAATTTCGTCATTTGAAGTTTACTTTGTTTGCAGAAAGAGAGCTTTTCACGGTGTATCAGTGAAGACGACAATACAACAGATGGTCAATTCGCTGTATTCCAGCGTTCAACTATTGTATTTTGTAATTAAGGCTATTTGTTATTTGCCGTCCCGTCCTTGTATCTTAAGGCCCCCTTTCTCGTTGGCACTCTCATAGCGATAACTATTATTACTCCTCATTCTATAACTAACGGTTCCCCATTTTCACGAATAGCAATGTCTGTAGTACATAATGTAGGAGGCTTACTTTTCAATGCCTTGGATTCAGCTGCTCTGACGAAGGCTGACTAACGCTCAAAACACTAGTTCAGTTTTTACGGTGATGATCAAACTTTTTCACCCCATGTTCATTTCATGAGTCACCAACCCGCCGACGCAAATCAAAATCTTTTTTAAAGTCTATTGAGTGGTTCAACAACTAATATCAGTTTCCTAAGAATATTTGACCTTTGTTATTTATGTACACCATATTGTTTGGATGGCCTTAAAATAACAATAGACATTACATTGACCAATCTAATCCATTTAGATAACATACAGAAATAACTATTTAGTTTTTTACAAGTTACATCATAATTAAATATAACATTCTTGTATATTTATCTTGTATACAATTAAAATGTGTTCATTAAAATTTGTTCTTGCGCTTTACCTAAGTACACTTTGTAATTCAGTAACTTACAACACTTTTTTTACAGCTTAGCCTAGAAGCTTTGCTATTTTCTATTCCAACCAGCGAGCCAGTTTGATTAATTGTATGATTTATAATTAAATTAACATTAAATAAACAAAACTTTTTAAAACACAAAAGGACAAAACAGATTTGAATTCGTCTAAATAGAACACAAACACGTGTCAACTGTGAAAAGCTGTCATGTCAGTTTGACAATCAAAACGAACACTTTTGAAAATCAAATCAAATTTATTTTTTCCCTTTTACTTTGATCGCCATCGTTTGATACTTATTTAGTAACAAAAGAAAACAAAATAAAAAATTTCAGGGACGATTGGCACTATGTTTAAAATCTATATTTTCACGAGCATAATTTATGTTAATTTTCTCTAATTAAAGTACTTTAAAATTTACAATATTTACACAAACATTATGAATTTCGATGATAATAATTATTATATAGATAACTATGCAAAGATGGGAGAAAATTTGGATATTCAACAACTAATCTCACACAGAAGTTGAAATTTCGGCTAGTCTTTTTTGTAGAAGAGCTCGGTATTCGCCATATCTGTGAAGAAACAAACAAAAAAAGGTTTTAAATTTTGAGAGCAGCAAAACAATAACGCACAAATCTAAAGACATACCCTAACGAGTTTGCTTCAATTTAGCTCCTAATTTCAACAATTAATAAGCTAATAATACAATAATATATATAAATACACGCCGAAGACATACCCTAACGAGCTTGCTTCATTATAGTGACCTTGCTCGCCGTATGAGTTCCCGTTGCTCGGTGGTAGAGCGTCCGACTAGTCTACAGAAATTCGTGGGTTCGATTCCCATCAGGAGCTTTGATTTTTTCTGAGTTCTTTATCTCCGCATGTAGTTCTATATATCAATATGCCAATGTACAGGAACAGTTTGTGTCAATAGCAAAACTTCAAAACCTTTACAAACCAACTGCCTTATTACAGTTGTCACTACCGACGATAGAGCTTCCTGTGGCTTTGGTCACGTGTCAAAGCATACATTTGAGTTGATTATTGTTTTTTGTCTGTGAAATGGCCGCACAGTTCGGTAAGTGTTGGCATTAAGTTGCTTTCTTTTGCCGCCGTTGGTTTACCTTGCTTAAGTTTTGTTGCTCTATCAGAAAACCGCCAAAATTGCGATTTTACAATCAGCATGGCGTGTATACGAGTGCCAAAATAAAGTTGTGTGTTGTTTTCGCCTATCTACCTGAGTGGTAGTGACGACAGTATTACCCATTACCAAGAGATGCCCGTTAACAAAGAAAACATCAACTATTTTGTCTATGGGCACGAACATGACGTCAGGTTACGCCCAGCAATACCAGAACAGGTTACAGTTTCATGTTCAATAAACAAGGTATTCTGGATAACCACTTCAACCCTAGGTAGTTTATAATCACCTTAACTCTTTTTACATATTTCATACAATATGATACATATCGTAATGAGAATTAAGGACATCATTTAGTAAGATATTTTGTGTTAGATACTAACAGTCTAACACGCAACCTGCATTCTGATTGGCTACTCTACTAGAGGTCTATTTGTGGTAGCGTAGTGGTAGAGAAAAGATGGCGGATCAAAATAGTAATATAGATAGATGGAGAAATAGATGGCTTCTATGTAAAATCAAATGGCAGTCTTCTAAGGCTGAATCGCATGATTATTTACAATTAAAAAATTACGTATGACTAAATTTACAAAATATGAATAATGGGTGTACAAAATCTAACAATTATTAATATTAACACA
Source organism: Zoanthus sanctaehelenae (assembly GCA_028564885.2). Lineage (NCBI taxonomy): Eukaryota > Metazoa > Cnidaria > Anthozoa > Zoantharia > Zoanthidae > Zoanthus > Zoanthus sanctaehelenae. The sequence continues at coordinate 7,769 of JAOTRI020106359.1, read as the reverse complement.
TTTAAATATTTGAAATCTATTTTGGATCTATCGCCTACACATCGATGGCAAAAAAAGTACGGAAAAAACGCTTGGTAATAGTAACTGGATTAGAAAACTGACGATAGTATCTGAGGTTATAAGAGCAATTGTTTAAGGGTGGTAAGAAGTGGTGCACATTGTGTTCTGAACTAGATACAATTGACTCAAAAAATGACATTGTTCGATACGTCTGTCGTTTAGGGAAACTATGTCAAACAATGAGAGGTTATCACAATACCAAAGGCTAGGCGAGATTATAGATAATGTGCGTTTTTGAATGCGTTCCATATCATTACATAAGTAGTACGGCAGTGCATGATGGTACAACGGGGCACAATAATCTAGAACGGGCCTATAAGTTCCATTTTATTATAACATCAGAGGGTTTCATTTCTAATTTAATTTTGATATCATTTTTGACTGACTGATGAATGCTTTATACTAAAGCAAACACACCTCACGACCTCATGGACTATTGACTCGTAGGCCCTTCGTCCTCGAGGTGTATTTGTTAAAAAACCATCTAAAATTTCATTCAAGAAACATCTCAAATCCTTTTCCATCAACAGCTATTAAGTACTTAAAATAAATAAATGTTACACAGTCTTTGGGATTGATATAATTTATGATAATTACTCAATTACTTAGTATACATTTATCCTATATCATTTATTATTTGTGTATTTTTGTGACCTATGTTTGTATTGTTTCGTATCCTTTGGTATTTCTCATTTTCTCAATCGACCACTAAATGTGTTTAAATTAATGTAATGTAACTGGGATTCCTGACTTGTTTAGTTCTACTATTTCAGGAGTCCCAGAACCACCTGTCTGTAAATTTAAAATTATCTCAACTAAAAAATATTTAGTAATATATGGTGAAAATAAAATTTCGATTTCTTGATTGATTGATTGATTGATTGATTGATTGATTGATTAAAAATTCTCCCAAAATGAGAAATGTACATAAACGTTGACTGACATTATTGAGGGCAAATGAAGATTGAAGATCATTTTATTCATTGGCTAATCTTGAAACAGCTATGTCATAAACTGCGACAACAATAAGTCAACTTTAACAACTTTGCACAAGTTTCGCGGAAGGATCAACAAAGAAAAATTATCACCTTGAATCCCGGCCATCCACAAAATTTTTTAGTACCAACCGAAACGGTGATATACAATAACATTTCTGCTTTCGTCTTGGTGGTTTTTTGTTCAGTGGATCCAACAAAGTCTAACTTTGATTAGATTAATGAGCAGTGATGCCCGGTCTATAACTGAATAATAAACCTGGATTATAGGAGATCCAGTCGTGAGTGTCAGCTGTGGCCGCCATGATGTGGCAGGTCACGGAAGTTCAAGATCTAGCAGCAAAGGAAAGCAACTATAAATCTGATATAGATCATTTCTTATCATTTTTTTTATTATGATTTGTAATTATTTATGTTTAAGAGACACAAACAACCAACCTTTCTTTGATTTTTTCGACTTCTCTCTCTTCTTCCTCCTTAAACTTCTTTAGAAATGCTTCCAAAACCGGTAACGAGAAGTGAATATACTGTGCAACCTAAAATAGATCACCAAACAGTAAACCAGTAAGGCTGTAAAAATATTTAGACACAAAATCACAATGCAAACAAGACGCATAACTGTGTGAACTCGGTTTTATTACGAAGTACTGAATACAAGAATCGCTCAACTCAAATGGATCGCTCAACTTTATAATGCTTGAGCTGTGTTTGTGTCTGCTTTTGTACGTGTCATCTAAATAGGATTAAAGAAATGATGTCTTTATTCTGATTCTTCAACCCTTGTCCTTAAAAACATGTACAAGCGCAATATTTGCGCTCCCTTGTGTATACTGAAACCTGTTTGCAGCGCAACAACCTGTCTCTAGCTGGCAAATCAAATTTGCCTATCTTTTCACCATATTGGCAGCCATTTTGACTTTACAACTAGTTACTATGCTCCGATCGTGTTGGAGCATGCATGTTACGGGAGCAAGCTCCCCCGTATGTACCGCCTTACAGCAAACATGGCAAAATGACTCTGAAGCGTGTTGCGGGAGGTGTTGCGGAAGCAAGCTCCCTCGTGTGTATCAATATTGGCCTTAAGCCTTCTGTTAAAGGCAATTTTATAACCGATACATTTTTATATAAATAGTTAGTTTTGGACTACATGTAGCTAGAGCAATAAAATTCTTGCCTTTGGCGATTGATAGCGGATTAAATACTTTCTCTGTAGTCTGTTTTAATTTCAAAACGACCGTATTCTTGGGTACCCTGTGTGACCACTAAAGCCCAATGCATATCTACTTGGGTATCCTGTGCTAATTAGTTACATCCCTCATCCTCTTACACAAACCCATGACAAAGTAGCTACCACTGATATCAGCTGTAGCAAAAGAAATGAAATAATGTCTTGATAATTTTTCTAAAAATTCGTAAATGCGTAATGCTTGTGGGATATAAAATATGACTGTGTTGCACATGCGTGCTGGTAATGGTGCAGCCACTAAATAGGTCTTCCTCGCGGGTCAAAGCGACAAAGCTTAAACTTTTAATTTGACGTTGTGACAACAGGTCGTAAGTCTATTTGCTACCCATGACAAGATGAAAATCGTACATGAGCATCAAGACAATTAACAGAGCAATGATAATTGCCATGTCTCAAAAAAGAAAATCCATTTAGAACCTCATTTTAACTATTGGTCACTCCAATTACTTTAAAAGTGTAATACTGAAACTATCACTGGTCATTATTAAAAGAAATATCTAAATAGAGTAAATAACACGGTTTGCTCAAACCAATTTAGTGCACTTTACCTCCTCCGAAATATCATTTGTGTCATCGCTTCCCATAATATAAAGCTTGACAATTTCCTAATACAAGTAAAATAGAAGGTTACATTAATGTTATATCATCGCCCACTCCACATCCGTAATTTGTAACCCCGGTGGGGAATAAATTAAAACCTTCATCTTCCTTTAATCGTGTTTATTTGTATTTTAAAAAAAAATTGTTCAGTTCAGATATTGCGTTGTTTAGACAAATTATAGACTCCAAGACTATTGGGAAAAAAGCTAACCTCACGCAGAAAGGATTTTCAAATATAGTGTTTCATGAATGTTCTAAATATGCAGAGTCCCTTGGGGTGTCGAGCCTTCGAGCTGAATGAGCTGCCTGTGTAAATACGTTTCACTTTCCTTTCACAAATTATCGAAAATGAGGAAAAATGCCAAACCGCGGTCAGTAATTGAACCAAATCAAATAATTTTACATTCACCCTGGAATTTCCCCTTTTAAAGGCATTTTGTATAAAAAATACATTTTTTTTAACTAGCCAAAGCTGTAATTCAACAACGATTCAGTCGTATCAGCAGTAACTAACCTAAAGTAACTTTGAAGAAGACTAGGAATGTTTTACTAATTCAATAAATATGATGTGGTTTTCCTTTCCCTCAGCACACAACATAAACGTTCTATTCTTGCACGTCTAAAATCTTACAACACTAAAACACAACAGCTACTGCATACAACAATAAAATCCCCGTTACCTCATTGGCACCCAGGAGTAGTCGGCACAGTAGAGGATACTCATTTTTGTTCAACCGACGAATTGCTGTGGGCAAAACAATATTTTCAAAGTGTGATTAAAAATACCGTATTTTTCATGACAAGTAAAATTATTTATTGCTTTTCGAGGCAAAGTGTCGTTAACTTACTTAGCCTCGCTTCCATGTCTTACATTGCTCGATCAAATTTTAAGGTTTCCCGATCAGGTTTGGCTGTAAAGCTTTGTTCTCGTTTTCTTCGCGATCAACTAAGTCGAGAAGATTATTGAAGACATAATATGGACGACAGTACTCTTGAAAAAAAATTAACTAACTCTTTGCGATTTACATTTAATTTCATAATCCGCCATTACTAATAGTTATAATAATAATAAAAAATTAATAAGACTGTTACATAGGTGCAACTGGGCTACCTGCCTTCTACTAAAACAAGTTTCAGGTTTAACAAGATTTAGATAAAAAGTAAATCCATTAGGTTCCTGTTACGTTTTTGAGTTTTGAAACGTGCAAATAAAAGAATTTTGAGAGAGCAGCTGTCGTTTTTGACCAAGCGTTAATGTCATTATGTAGTCTTGGTGTGAAGACAATGGAGAAGCTACTTGTTTAGCTTCCAGTTAAAGACTAAGTTTGTCAACACAAAAATTTCTTTCTTTACGGTTTAAAACACTGCAAAAAACAAACAAATTCAGTTCTAAGTACTTTTTTTGCAAAATATTTTTCTGTAAACACTAATGACAACGAAGGACTTTCTACGTCTTCGGTACCAGTCTCCTGGCACTCACTCAAAATTTAAATTTCATTAACTCTTTTGATTACAATAAAAATGAACGTAGAGATTTGACGTTTCGAGGTCTCGCTGGACGTCATTTTCAAAATACATTTATTTGATGAAAGTTTGAATAAATACAAAAAAGTGTCTTGAAAGCTAGCTGTTGAACTCTGTATAAGCAGTTGAACTCTGTTCAAACATAAATTTCCCGAAGACACTATTTAACTCATGGAGAGCTATCGGGATTGTTCGGAACACAGAATGTTAGGCGTAAACAATAAAACACTTGTAATCGATTTCTGATCGTCTCAGCTTCGGCAGGCGCATTCCCGCATCCGTTAAATAGTTATTAAGAATGCTCTTATTCAGCTATCAATGAATGAAGTTCAATATTTTGGTGTTCGGTACATGACTTCGGCAAGCCAGCACATGTGGTTGACCACGCGTACAATATACATCAATCAATGAACAACACTTAAGATACAACAGCTCCCTGACACAGTATCTTACTTACTCTACGAGCTTACCACAGGATACCTTTGCATGATTTGTATTTATTCAAACTTTTATGAAACTAGCGGTTTCTATCGAAAGTGAAGTGCTACGATATCCGAGCTGCAAAAATGTTCTTCTATGGTCATGGATACAATTATCAAAGAGTCGTTGTTCATAGCCAATCCTACCGCATGGATTATTCGATCACTTATTTCAAGTAAAACTTGAGTTCAAAATTAATAAACAACACACACAAAACGTGAAATCTGAATGAATATATAAGTATATAACTTGTTTGCAAAAACAATTCAAATGTTTATATACATGAAATGGCAATAAATGAAACTATCGTAAACTTGCCACGTCGGGCGATTTATCCTGTGTCATCGTAGACCAAAGGACTCGATCTGGCAGATTATTTATTCAGAGAAATCGCCTCTGCAATACACATGCGCTGTCTTCTCGCTATAAGATCAAAGGCTACCGAAAAAATTTATCTTTCCCACCCAAAATTTTTATAAGTTTCACAATATAAACGTGCACCGGAAACGCGCCCAGACCCATTCGGTTATTCCTGGTACAGGAGGCCAATCCCGCAGATTAGATTTCATTAGAATTCGTTCTGAAAATGACGTTCAAACGTCGAAACGTCAAACCTCTACATGTACTTTTATTTTAAAATCATTAAATGAGGGTTTCTTTTTAAAAAGCAAACTTTAGCTACGGGCTTATCTCGGTTATAAAATTTGACTTTTGAGTTCACAGACAGTAATTTCATCTTAAAGATATAAAAAATGGATTAAGGGAATTTAGATTGTCTACATACAAAAGAAGAACAATTAAACGTCAGTGCTTATGGTACAAATGTAAGTATCCTTAATCTAAACTAGAGATCAAAGCTTTGCTTTCGGATTAATAATTAAAGAAAACAAATAATTAGAAAATCTTTCCAAAAAGAGTGACACTGACTCACCTCCATTGTCATACCGAGCATAAATGTTAAATTTGTTCGGGTTATCTGTAATCTGTTGAAGCAAAAATGTTACGATCTTTCAAATTTCCATTATACTGTACTGTTCTATACATAAATAACTTCTTGTTATGTCATAACATTCAAATTTAACATTGCCAATGAGCCAGATGCTGAAAAGTCGGCAGCATTATAGAGCCGTGCACAAGTGATCCAGATATATGTATATAATGTAAGATTTTATTTTATGATGTAATGCTAAAGAGGCCTGTTGTCTTCGAATGGACCAATCACAGTGCGTTAACCATGTGAAGTCATGGCAGCATAATTATATAACCAATGACATTTTATAAAATAAGATTGCCGTTATAAAGGCAAACATTTCAACATGCAAAACAACATTACGAAAAATGTTTGAGCGGTTTTTATACGTAAAGCACAAGCTGAGATCATAAGTTTACTTTTGTTTCCAAATAGTAAAATGGGTGTTATGTGGGTGCCCTGTGATCTATAGGGGACTGCGTACGAGTATATAGAATATAGCGTGGTTGCAAAGCAGCTAGAAAGAGTTTTGAGCGCGAAACGAGTTTGGTATTAAAGATTTAGTTGTTTAACAAAAGCTGTTTTAAAAACGTGTGTTTAACCCCACTCGGAAGTTAGGATATTACAATGGGTATGGTCAATATACCCTTCCCTCAGGAGTTGATGAAGAGACACACGAACGCGGGGCCATAGACAGAGATATATTCAGATTGGCGATCTGTAAACGCATACCAACACTCGCTTTTTTTTTAAAATTTAAAAAACGATTTCTGGTTAAAATGATTAAAAAACTACGAGCTTTCGACTGCCCGATCTGCAGTCTACGACGGGTAAAATGAATGTTAAGAAAGCAATGAAAAAACTTTAAGCTAAAAAGAGAATTGCGAAATAATAAAAATGTAAATAATTATGAATATTTGTTAAAAAAGAATGTTATATTGCTCAGGTAACGAGCAAGAATTGTTATCTGCGTTAGGTGTCATGCTGGTATGTCACGCTTCTAAATGTTTTTCTAGTTCTAAAAGTGCCTTTGTCAATAAGTAATTAGTTTTCAAAATCAATTTGTAAGAACTGTCCCAAAATGGAATGCCCTTCCGAAAATTGCCGTTGAAGCTATCTCATTAGGGGCCTTTAAAAATGAAATAAGCGCACGTAAATAAGATCAAAGCACCAGGCAACACCCCCCCCCCCCATCACTTCCCATTGCATGGTTAGTACATTATATGTACTAATAATCAATTATCATAATTTAATCTAAACCTTAAGCATCAGTTCTCAATGCTTACACAGCTCTGTTCTGTCGCCCTCATGGTTATGTCTTGCTCGATGGCACTTAGCGATAGCTATTATAAGTTGATACAATTACGTGCGCTCGGCAGAAAAACTGATGTTATATTTTAACCTATTTTAAAGAGCCGCAAGATAGCTGATGATATTTGTGTTTCAGAGCCGAAACCTAACATCGTCAACGAACAACGCGTGGTATACAAGTATGAATGTCCACTGTGTGAAACAGGGTACGTGGGGTACACCACCCGACATTTGTTCCAGCGCATTGACAAACATCAACTACCGAACTCAGCTATCAGCAGACATCTTCAGTCTATTCACAACACTAGCAGCAAAGACATTCAAAGGAACTTTTCCGTTCTTAAAAAACGCCGTGGAAAACTGGACTGTCTTATCCATGAGATGTTATACATTAAACAGCTTATGCCCACTCTCAACAAACATCTGACTCTGTAAAAGCTAAAGTATTTATTTAACTTTTTTTTCATAATTTTATTTATTTATTCATTTATTTATTTTATTTCAGCATTAAAGATTGAATAATAATAACATGATCTTAAGGTATGGAGAACTCGGAAAAAAATCCGAGCCCCAGATGGGATTT
>JAOTRI020106348.1:0-13512 GCA_028564885.2 Zoanthus sanctaehelenae | reverse complement strand
TTCGGTTTACTAGTCCGACGTGTTAACCACTACACCACAAGGACCAACCACGCTGGCAACGCAGCCGGACAATGTTAAATAGATGGTAACTGTAGGGATTCCCAGGACGACATTTTTCTGTTGTAGTGGCTAACACGTCCAACTAGTTAAGCGAAGATGTGGGGTTCGAATCCCGCCAAGGGCTTATATTTGAAATTTTTCTCTTAATTCTTTCTATATATATCTACACACCGAACGCATTCCAATTACAAGAGTTGATAATTTACTTTGAGACAGTCTGATTTTTCAAAAGTTTTAACCTATAAAAAATAAATATCTTTCCAATGATACTTTTTAATACAAATCTAAGTTGTATTTGTATAATTTTTATTTTTGTTTTTTTCCCAAGACTATGAGCAAACTTGCCTCTAGTGCAAGATCAACCTTGGACCTTATTCTCTTAGATTTTAATCTGAAACCACACATCTATACAATTTTTACTTCGGTGAGTAGGTTTTTGCTATATCATAGTAATTGGACAAAAAAAACTGTAATTTAAACAAAAAAGATAAAACCCTTTTTCTTATCCTTTTGATTAGAAATTAACCTTCAACAGCACTAACTTTTAGTCCACTACTTTTTCTCTCTATATTCCAAATTTGTATATAAAACTAGCCGTTTCCTGTATGTAAACTACACAGGCTTACGTATATATTTGTATATAGACACGCTACGAATAGAGTGATTATATAATAAATTCATATATTAAATAAACTTTATTATTGTCCAAGGTCAACACACAAGTAAATAATACCAACATAAGAGTTGCCTTTTTCTTTTGTTAAATCGCACGCACAACGTTAAGGAAACATGCTTTAAATTTTATTTCATAAACTAATGCAAACTGGCAGTAGTTAGAAAATATGTACCTTTTAGTTATAAACTTCAAACATCAACACCCTTATGTTTTTAATTTTTCTTATTCTTGTCCTTTTGGGTATGTGAACACTCTGCATAGTTAGTTTTTGTCGGCGACGTTTGGACAGTACTGCTGAGGCTGTTTTCTTCAGGTCGTTGGATGTTCTAAAAGTCAAGTTCAAAGAATAATCTAATTCTGCATGGGAATTTAGTGGAATTTTCTTTGATTGCTCTCATCTTCTCTAGGGATTCCAGGAACTTTTTTTGTATTTGTTTTTTTAACAATGATTAATACAGCTTCTTGCCATGGAATATCAATTATATTTTTACTGATAATCTCAGTGAGGATAGGCAAGCTCTATTTCAAAAATAGCTATTTAACTCGCCCTGTTTCGGGTTACTGGTATTCCACTAGACAATTGGTGCCATAGCATCATCAACTCTACTCAATGCTATTGTTGTTATATTTCTTCTTCTTCTTCTTTTTCTTCTAATTCTCTTCATCCTCTTCTTCTACTTTTTCTTTATCTTCTTCTTCATCATCATCATCATCATCATCATCATCATCATTTTCTTCTTCTTCTTCTTCTTCTTCTTCTTCTTCTTCTTCTTCTTCTTCTTCTTTTTCTTCTTCTTCTTCTTTTTCTTCTTCTTCATGCATCTTCTTCTTCTTCTTCTTCACTTTCTCCTTCTTGTTCTTGTTCTTCTTTTACTTTATCATCATCATCAAAATCATCATCATCTTCTACTAGTACTACTACTTTACTACTGGAACAACAACAACAACAACAACTACTACTACTATACTATTACTACTACTACTAACACTAACACTAATACTAATACTACCTATTACTACAACTGCTACTATCACTTCTTTATTCGCACCAGCTAATTAAATTAACCTGGATGTTTATAGTTTGATCACTTTGATCATTTCGAAACCGGCGAATGTATATAAAAATGGTTACTACTGAAAACAGGATGTGCAACGCCTTTATTTCTGCAAAGCTCCATTGCCGCCTTGTCTTATTGCAGAAGTTTAATGATGAATCTTTTTTACTTACGTGAACGATATGTTAAATATACTCTTTAAATTTAACTCTTCCCTAGAAAAATTGTCAAATATAAAAATGCTGCTCCGTTTTTACAAGTATAAGAAGGAATGAAATGTAGTCGTTAAAAATTGCGGTTGTTTTTTATATAAATATTAAAAATTAAATTCATTTATCCAAATATGTAAAGATAAATAAATTTTTGCAAAAAATGCTTATAATAGAATTAGATTCTATTTCAGACGCTTTTACCATGGAAGGAAGTATAATCTCAAAAACGTATCTGTTTTCCGAATCAGTTTTTCCTCTTTCATTATAGCCTCATAAAGAAACAAAATATTTAAATGGCTTTTAATAATTGTATTCCAAGTTTCACTATTTATATTATTTATAGTTATTACAACTTGAGCCTTTTTTATTTTAGGCCAAAGTTGTGTAAAGATTTGTTGTATCCGTACCTCTGGCTCATTAATATACAATCCTTTAATTCTTTAAAGATATTCTTTCGCCAAGCAAACGAAATAGTGTCTATAGAAAGCCATTAGGAGAAAAATATCGTAAATAAGCCCTTGGCGGGATTCGAACCCCACATCTTCGGTTTACTAGTCGGAGGTGTTAACCACTACACCACAGGGACCAACCGCGCTGGCAACGCAGCCGGACGATCATTATATAGATGGTAACTGTAGTTGTTCCAGGGGCGAGATTTTTCTATGTTTATAAAAGATTGCACAGCCTCGAACACTGCCTCAGCAGACGCAGGTTTAGGATTTTTAAGCCAATACCCCCAGTATTTTATTTATTTAACGGTTAACGCAGTTGTTAAGTAATTCTAAATCTGGCCCAGAGAGGACCAATGCGCGATTTGTAACGTGCTATGTTAGACTCATAAAAGCTCTAAATACACAGTTTTTTAAAGCCAAAGTATGCATTGAAACTGAAGCTGTACAATCTTTCGTTCCTTTTGGCTTCAGTTTGTAATTTTGTTATTTCCTTGATTATTGTTCGGCTTCAATGGTTTCCTTGTTTGCAAGTTTTTTGCTAGTTTAAACAAAATGAACAAGTTCGGTGTGATCAATCAAAACCCTTTGAAAACTAAGTTGAACTATAAGTTTTCGTAAATTGTCCTAAATACTCTTAACGTGAACATTGTTATGAAAGCAAATAACCTTGGCCTTCAGTTACAGCAATATATTTAACTAAATTTTAAGTATAGGAGCGAGGTTATTGTCAGTATCTTGAAACCGTATGGAGGCAACAAACGCACGTACTCCTAAACCAGCTGCCTTCTTCTAATAGGATAGTTAAAAAAACATTTACTTACACTCTTTACTTAGGATAACAAACTTTGGAGGAGGCAATAGAAATCATGTTTGTTTTCTATTTCAACATTTAAAGAGGCATATTATTTGAACTTCATAATAAGGCAATATACAAAGTTAAACTTGATTGTGTTTTAGTTTAATTTTAATATATTTTTAATCAAAATGGAAACATACTTTTTTTTATATGTGTTTTTGATTTGTGAAAAGATATAAATTAGTTTGCTTATTTTATTTTATTATTTTCTTTTGAGCAAAACTCATCAGTATAATTAGAAAGGAAGATAATTAACCGAGTATATATGCGCTTGTGAAAAAAATATACTAATTGTATTGAAAAATAGAACGGAAAAGGTTACGTTCATGAAATAAAATAAGCAACAAATAACTCTTGTTATTTACTATTTTAAAACTTATGTTTGGTTTTTTTCAGAAGAGTATTGTTTAGTAAATGCCCTTTTTTGAACTTGCTGCAAAAGTCAACAAACAAACAATGCCTTATTGTTAGTCTGACGAAAAACGTGCGCTGTTCGTTCAGCCATGATTGGACAATATTGGCTGCACTCACAAAACTTGTTTACAGCAGAAGTTCATTCAATCATTCATTCATTCAATCAAGCCCTTGCAAAAGTTACTGCAACTTTGAAGCAGCGTAGCAGGCTAAGCAATAGAACCAGTATTGTCTAATTGAATGCATTGACTTGTATAAAATGCGTTCGTTGGCTTTTCTTACTTGGTTTAGTGTGCTTTGCTCTCTTGCATGCAAGCAAGTAAATGCTAAAGGTATGAGACTAAACAGAAAATGAGATTTTGACAAGTAAATACTTCTACCTTTGTAGGTTTTTGTCATATTATGGCAATTAGCTATAGAGAACAAAAACTATTTATCTCATCAAAAAAATAACTAAGAACTTTTTTCTAATCCATTTAGTTAGAGATCAATCTACTTGGAACTTATTCTCTCAGATTTTAATCTTAAATCATTGTCTTTGCAATTAAATTACTTAGGTGGGTAGGTTTTTGTCATATCATAGTAATTGGACAAAAAAAACTGTATATTTAAACAAAACAAAAAAAAAACTATTTCTAATCCTTTTGATTAGAGATTTACCTTCAACTCTCTCCCCTAGATTTTTTGCCTTCAGGAAATCTTTGTCAATTTTGTACACTGGCCTGGTGCAGCAATAACATAAAATTTTAAAGGCTAGACTCTTAGGAAACTCTTACCTTCACCGATTCCTTAGTTATACCTTAAGTTGAAAATAAAAAAAAGATTAACTGCCCGGATTAATATGATGAACATAAAGTGAGTTATATACTTTTTAATTGTGATTCTGGTTCAAAATGTTATCATACATTCATAGGTCATTATAATTATATCTTTACAGAAATAGCATAACAACTTTTTCCAATATCAAATCATTACTTTTATTCCAGAGAAAAAATTATTTTACTAGCAAAAGGTAACAAACGTTTTTAAAGTGTATTTACCTTTTTTAATCATTAATATCAATATTATTATTATTATTATTATTATTATTATTATTACTATTATAACTATTATTATTATTATCATTTATATTATTATTTTTCTATTGTACGAAAAAGAGATATGTTTAGTATTTGAATGATTTTGAGTCTTTTCTAAAATTTATTGAGCCCACGGTATTATCAGGGAAGGTAACACCAACAGCCTTGATTCCTCTTTGTGAAAGGACAGCGAAAACTATCTTGCTTTGTATATCTGTTTCCTTTTAATTCTTTTTAACAAATATTATCTATAAATATTAAACCTTTACTTAACTTTTTATAAGTAAATTCCTAGCATTGCATTTTAATGTTTGTATTTTCGTATTTCTTTCAAAAGTATAGTTGTGATTGTATGATTTGTAGCATGTCTGTTTCATTAATATACAATCCTTTAAGTTAACCCTTTGAGAGGATTTACGTTGTGACACGAGTTACAACACGTAGAACGGATGCAACATTTCTTTATTTTATTTAGACTCGTTCTTGTTTCAGTCTTTCCCTATATTTGAAATATAGATAATAAAGAAATTCCAATCATGCAGAAGGTATTCATTTAAAATTCTTTTAGGAATTAAGGTAACAACTTACTGAAAAAAGCAAGTTATAGTCTGAAGAACAAAAAACAAAATGAAGAAATAAAAAAAGAAGTAAAAAAATTTAAAGAAGAAAATGATAGATACTGAGGAACTAGTGCATGAATAACGAATTAAAATAGATACACCCAATCTATTAATATCAATATATATCAAGTTTCCCAGGAAGATGTCAATAATTGGAAGTCAAAAGAATACAAGAATTTCGCAGTTCTCCTTTCCTTTCACTCCTTCGATTTTCTTTTCTTATTGTTGACGTCATTGTTGATGATTGACGTCATTTCAAACATTGTGAAATACGGCCGGGTTAACGTTAAACGCCCTTCTGCTATTACACAACAAGCCTAGATAAACTTATTAGTTTCTTTTCATAACAGTATTTCCTTGTGCCCATATTAGCTGTTATCAATATGTTAAGTCTTGCATAAGATATAATAAAGGCAGCGTTTTGGTTGCAAAATATTTTGTTCAGCTCCACATATTATTTTAATCAAAATATTCTTGATTTAAAATACGCTTTCTTTTATAAAAAAAATAAATAAATTTTCCAAGGATTTTTGTTATTAACCTTTTGGCTGTTAGAGACTCAGTTTGTTTTTATTTCTGTCAGCGATTTGAATTTTCTAGAGTTTAGTTGAAGCATTTAATGTGCAACAGTTAAAGCTAATCTTATACAATGAACGTTTGATGTTATTTTTAATGGGTACGTGTTTCATTCGAAACAATAGACATATTAATAAAAGGGAAATGGTTCTTCTGGGTTTTTACTCGGCGCATATATATTGCGATTGCAAATTATCCAAGATTCAGTCAGTAAAGTTTCAACTAGAAAGAAATGTACTTCTATTCAGATTCAGCTGTTCCTAGTTTTTAACACTTCTGAGTATTAATGTCTTTATAAAGTTAATCTTATAATAAAAATAATATACTTCTGAAAAAAAAACTTTGTTAGCCAGTTATCCAAAACAAAAATATGAAAAAAAGAACCGTATCTTTGGTTGAGTTTGCAAAAGAAATACGCTTATTATAACAACTACTTTATGAAATATCGAGGTTTAAATTGGCCAAAATATAAAAACAACCTCAGACTGAGGCTGAAAATGTCTTAAATTTATCATAAAAGGCGAAGCGCATCGTCCTGCAAGCCTTGATTGTTTCTGTTATGTTTTTCTTCAACTGGAGCTGCAAGTATTAAGAACAGAATTAAGAAGTAAAATCATCTAACAATTAAAAGCAATGAGCTTCACAAAAATAATAAGTGAAATAAAATAATAAAAAGTGTATAAGCACTGAAAACTAAATAGATATCTGAACAGATATAACTATAATGCTGCTCAAAAAATAGCAAGATAGCAAAAATAACCGTTGTGCCTTAACCAGTAAACAACTTTGTTTACAAAACAAGTAAACATCGCAATATCTATATCTAACAACTAGAAAGGAAAAACAAGCGCAGGTCTCGTGATACAAAACACAATGAGTCAGGAAAACAAACTACTAAAAATAAAACCCAAACACAGGAGAATTTCACGGGTAGTTATATATGGTTTGAGCAATATTGATAACTTCACGGGGGTTATTCAGCCAATTTCAGTTCTTCATTAAATGCGCAATTTATTAATTATCATAGCTTTCAATGAAATGTCTTTTCTTGCTGTACAAGAATTTTTCAAAGAACTCTAACAAAAGAAACAAAAGAAGATACATCAAAGCAACTTAAACGTTTATTTTATTACATCAGTATTACAATAGACGGATTTAAAAGACACCACTTTTTTGTTTTCAGCCTCAAAACAACTTTACAAAGCTCTTTGCAAAGCAAGATTTGTAAAATCTATAATATCTCTCATGAATATGGGAATCAAGTACCTTTGAAACATTTTAGGCCATGATAATTGATAACAAATGTATTGTTTGTTCAGGCTATTGAAAATTTGTTGCGTAGTATTAAAAGCAGCTTGTATGTACTTTTGTTCTTTGTCGGCACTTTGATTCAAAACCTCTACTGACCCTATATTAGCTAGTGGCTAACACTTGTTTTTCCGACACTAATGCACTCTTTCTAATAGCTATTGTTGTGTAGTTTCAATATATGCGCACAACACACGCGAACTCTGGCGAATATTATTTCTGTTTGGCTTGCGGAAATGATTAACTTCTTTAAACTTATCTCATCTTCAGCTAGAAAATAATAATATTAAAAAAGCCCGATGTTGGTAATATTACGAATAGATTTGTCAGTTACCATAAATACACATATTTAAGATTTAATAGAAAACAAAACGAGTTAAAACTTGCTCTAAAACACTAATGTGAATTTATCTTTCTCAACAAAACAATCAGATTTAGTTTTCGAATTGTGAACAAAAGAGGTTTTTTTTTGCTCCAAAAACAAAGTTCTATTTTGCTGAAACATACAACACAACTAATGAATTAAAATTAACAATGAATTAACAATAATCGAAAATCGGTGAGCCAAACAGGAATATGATCATTATTTTTAAACTTATTCAAATATATTCATATTTTGATTGGAAAACGCTTTTTTATTACAAAATAAGTCTATATCTATTATTCAGTATGGAGAACAAAACTTAATCTCTTTCAAACACTGTTAAACTGATTTTTAGAGTGTATTTAGGTGTTAGTTATGAAGCGTATGTTTACATCCAATATAGTTATTATAAGGGCTTTAACTAGAACTTGGAAGTGAACGTCAACAACAGCCAATACCAACGGATTATCTAAATCTTGTCATTGATTAAAGTGTTTTCACTTTTAGTGTCTTTCTTATATCAATGCCATTGTCATTGTTATCATTATTGTCGTTGTCGTTGTCGTTGTTGTCGTTGTCGTTGTCGTTGTCGTTATCATTATCGTTGTCGTTGTCGTTGTCGTTGTCGTTGTCGTTATCATTATCATTATCGTTGTCGTTGTCGTTGTCGTTGTCATTATCGTTGTCATTGTCGTTGCCCAGTCCATGTCATTGTCATTTTCGTTATTGTTGTTTTTTTTACGTTTCTATCATGCAATCGCATATACATTCAAATTCTTTGATTAACTTTCAGCCAAAACTAACTGAGTGTTTTTTATTCGATTACAGCGCAGAAAGAAGCATTTAAGTTTCTTGTTAATATGCCACTCTTTCAAAGAGCATGGTATGGCGGAGCTAAAACTTTTAACTGCTCAACTAATGATCCAAATGCTACCGTTTCGTTGTGGATGAAGGAAGGAGCCCGACCTTGGAAGGAGAGAGAACTAAAACCAACAAAACTTATCAGGAAGGGAGATGTTTTTACTGTGCTCAAACTAGATAGAACTGATCCCTACGCCTACAGATGCCAAGCAATTAACAGTAAAGGACAAACAATAGTAACACCAAAAGAGCCTTCCGGGTCGTTTTTGTTTTTGGTTGAAGGTCAGTTGTCTGCAGTTGTTTATATATGTGGGGTTCGATTTCCGTCAAGGGCTATATATTTTATTTTTCTCTTATTTCTTTCTATATATCTACACACCGAACGCATTTCTATTACATTTGTCTACACATAAGACCATATATGCGTACCTAAAAATTACGGTGTTCAACTGACCAATAGAGAAAAATATCGCCCTGGAAACCCCTACAGTTAATTACATCTACATAACATGTCCGGCTGCGTTACCAGCGTGGTTGGTCCTTGTGGTGTAGTGGTTAACACGTCGGACTAGTAAACCGAAGATGTGGGGTTCGATTCCCGCCAAGGGTTATATGTTACTTTGCTCTTACTTATTTCTTTTTATATATTAAGTTTTGATTTACCAAAAGTGAATTAAAATTTTCATCAAGGTCTTTGGAATAAACATTAACTAATATTTGTGAGATATAAGCAACTAAAGACATTTTCAAGAGAAAATCTATAAAGTATTAGTTTGACTTTTTTGATTTCCTGTAAGTGTTTGCTTTGAACAGGTTGCACTCTCACAGTTTATTGCAATAGTAACACTCAATCATATTTTGATGACATTTGGTTTTCATTCTAAGGTCATTTACGTCTTCATAATAATGTTTTAAAGACAGCTGGTAATAGTTTGACAATAGCTCATATAGTTAACTAAAATATACTGACTTAACGGCAGCAGTTGGATCAGGATACAGTTATAGTTATAGCTATTTTACCAAAACAGCGTAAATGGCGTAGGTAAATCGTTTTACAATACATTGACGCAAAGTAGTGCTCTACTGGATGAATTAGGATGCCATAGTATGCCTTTTTTATGTCTTATCAACTGGTTGTGAAAATATTTAAAAGCTTTTTCTTTTTTAAAAAAACATATTATGTGAATAAAGCATATAGAATGGGAATCCAAGCTATTTACATAACACTTTTGATATTCATCTTAAAGTTATAAGACTTTTTGCACAAATGGTAATCACCTTTAGATCTACTTCATGTTGGATTTACATTAGGCATACAATCGATGATATCATAACTGACGTCATCGAATAGGTTTCGGTTGATATTTTTATCGACATAAAACGCAGATAATTAAGAAACGACATAAAGTAGCTGCATGCTTTGGAATAGAAATTTACAAATCATGAAAAATTTTTGAGACGTATTTATGACCTTCATCCATTCATTCATCTATCCATCCATTCTGATTTATCAATCTATCCATCTATTCATCCATTCTGATCCATCAATTTATCCATCTATTGATCCTTCCTGATCCATCAATCTTTCCATCCATTCATCTATTCTTATCCATAAATCTATCCATCTATTCATCCATTTTCATCCATCAATTTATCCATCTATTCTGATCCATAAATCTATCTTTCCATTCATCCATTCTGATCCATAAATCTATCCATCTATTGATCCTTCCTGATCCATCAATCTTTCCATCCATTCATCTAAATTTTGCTCTATCCATTATAGTCCATTTCATCCATAAATCCATCCATCAATCGTAGCCAATCAATCCATTCATCTCGATTTATCCATCAAATCCTAAATCCTGACCCATTCATCTTGATCTATTCATCTCTTCGATTTTGATAGATTAATTAATTCATTCAATCATATATTTTTAATCATTTTTTCAATAAGTAAATTATTCACCCTTCGTTTTTTATTAATATCTATGATCGATAAACGTTATAGGTAATCTGTTAATCTTACATTCAATTTCATCAGTTTTAACTTTGGCTCTATTGGTTTGATATTTCACTCATTCACCCTTGGTTTTTCATGAATATGCGAATCTGTTTGTTTTAATTAAGACTTATAGTTTTTTTTGAACTTTTGACATCATCTTTGCTCTCGATATCTTACAGTTAAACCGCCTCACTACGATTATTCGCCCGCACAACCCCAGTTCAGGGAATTCGGAGGGCAAGTCAAATTTACATTGATTTCAAGGAGCTCTACAGCAATACCAAAAATCTTTTGGAAAAAAGCCAATCAGACAAAAAAGCCGGGAGGTGATTATCAGATAACATATTTTCCAATAGGAGGAAAACACATTGTCACAGAGTTTAAGAACAACAGTATGCTTATTTCAACACTTGTGCTTTACAACTTGACATTACAAGACGAGGGAGTATACACCGCCTTTGGCAGTTACTTAAATTTCAAGCACTCGGAACATTTTAGGCTACAGGTGTTTGGTAAGTGTTTTGTTTTGCTACAATTTGTTAAAAATGATATCGATATCGTACTAGTTACCAACCTCCATCGTTCAGTCAAGGTAAATTTCCAAACTTTATAAACGCAAATTACTCCATTGATTAAAATGGGGACTCCATGGATCCATGTTTTGTACTGTTATTTTTATTTCTGTATGTATTTTTTTAATTTCACAAGATTTTGAAAAAGAGACAATATTCATGATCCTCAAGTTATCCAAGTTAACTAATTAAACTGCTACATTGCCAGCGTGGTGATCCCTGATGGTGTAGTGGTTAGCACTCCTGACTTGAATACAGGGAGACGTGGGTTCGATTCCCGCTCAGGGCATATATACCAAGTTTTTCTGACAATCATTTATTCATGATCTGAGAGTTTTAAACATTTTATACTTTTTAAAACGCAAAACCGCGCTATATAAGGGCGGCCTGTGCCAGGCGATTGTCACCTTTAGATGTCAGTAAACCGCCAAACGGCAATGAGCTGACGTTCGTTTCACCTTTCGCTCTCACCGTAACTTATTTGAATAACAAATTTGTCAGTCACCGTTCAGGCCTCTACACAAAATTGTGGTTTTGGAAAGTAAATGAAACAAATGAGCAAATAATTGAATCATAACTATTCTTCTGAGCAGTTTCCACTTTTAACATGGCATGCGGGAACAACGGTATCAGTCAAAATGGAGATTTCCTTCAATAGAAGGAACATATTAAATATTATAAAATATATAAGAAAATTGTTCCGTACTTGTTTACTTGTTGATATCCTTATACTTATACTTCGTTTACAAAACACGTAAACTTTGCAATATCATTATATAACAAGTAAAAAGGAAAAACCAGCAATCTCGTGATACAAAACACGATAAGTCAAAAAAGGAACTTCTAAAAATAAAACCCAAACACAGGAGAATTTTTCAAGAATGAGCGAAAAGCGAAAGGTTACGGGTAGTTACTATAAAATCTAAGTAAAATCTAAGAATTTTTCAAAGAACTATAACACAAGAAATAAAAAAATTTAAAGATACATCAAAACAACTTCTTTTTATAAATATCAGTATTACAATGGACGGAATAAAAATTGATAACCTAACAGGGACCTATGTGTCAAAAGTTATACCCTACCCCTGGTAAGTAAACATGCGTTAAAGGCTTCTCATGCAGTTGTACAATTTCTGTTGGTGTGTTTATAGGACAGAAGTCGATTTGTTAATGCATGAATAGAGGAAAATACATGCTATCATAATACTCTCAAATTAGAAACTATACACTATCCCAGAATGTTAGATGTTAATCATGCAACATTATTGATTAAACATCACAAACCTCAAGCAATCATGAAACCCTATCCTAGACTCTACAGAACATACCTGTGTACCTCTTGCGGCCGGGTGTATCCAGCCGGGATTTGTAGTTACTGTGGTTGTAATTGTGTCCTTCTTAATAGTACAAAGAGACCAAATTCTAATATTCTCAACAGTGCCATCAAAACCGAAGATATATAAAATAAGTCCCCTAACTGTTGTAAAGGAGTCACAACAAACAATCTTGAAGTGTAATGCGTATGCTTATCCTCCTGCGGATGTTGTCTGGTTCAAAGATGGAAAAACGCTACCCATCTGCAATGCTAGAAAAAGAAGATGCAAGAATGCTTTGTACGAGTTTAACTACGACAAGAAGTCCAATTGGACTGTTTCCATGCTAACCATCCGAAAGATCAAGTATTCCTATTCAGGGACGTACCTTTGCAGAACAAAAAACCAGCACGGTCAGAGTTTTTTAACCACTAAAGTTTTTGTTAAATGTAAGTATGTAAGTAAAATTGTAAAAAAAAATTATTATGTCAAAATGATTTAATTATTAAAGCATTAAAGCATAAGAAGATGGTAAAACAATTTTTAAACAATTTTACCAATTTTACCATCTTTTTATTTTTTAATGTTTTAATACTAATTTTAACATTTTGCCGGACATATTGATTTTTATCATGCTCTGCAACCCAGTATCAAGCACTTTGCTGAACAAGTGAACTCTTTTAATTTATCTCTAAGTAAAATTAAATTGGAAAATTATTGCCCAAGTGAAGCAACTTTCAACACTTTCACGATCAGTTTTTTAAAAATAACGTGTGAGTTTCTAGAGTACTTACTTAGTTAAACTATGAAAAGTGCGAAGAAATATTATTTAGAAACATTATAAAAATGTTGTAAGCAGGCGCGTAGGAGGGGGGGTTCGAAGGGTTCGAACGAACCCCCTTTGAAATTCGATTATGGCAGACTGAAATACAAATGATTATAACTGACAATACCAGAGAGGCCGTTTTGTAAAAGATCGAAAACTAAATACAATTATTCTGCTCCCAGGCGGGCGCTGTATAGTCGTGTCTGTTCGATCGATTATTTATCTCTTTTCGGTAAAATATTGTATAAACTCTGAACGAAAAA
>JAOTRI020106337.1:0-13514 GCA_028564885.2 Zoanthus sanctaehelenae | reverse complement strand
CCCCCCACCCATAAAAAATGATTGGTCTCTAATGAAAAAGGAAGCAAGGATTGTCGCAAGAGTAGAGAAATGTGACTGTTGTCTCCTTTTGTCTCGCTAGTACAAGTAAGGGCTATAAGAAGTAATTTAGTGGTAATTACAAAATCGCAGATCCTTTATGCAAAAGAAGATCTAGAGAGTACAAGGCTGGCGGGTCCAGATGATGACATGTCAAACAAAACACTCCATAAATCTCTCCGAACTACCGGATTGTCACAAAATGATGTCTACTTATACATCAATAATTAATATAACCAGAAACTATAATCTGGGTTCCAACAATCTAAACTCGGAGAACAAGAGAGCTTGTTTTTTCGTCGACAGTTAGCGAACTGGATTTCTAAGCTTCATTCACACCACGTCGTGGCTACCAACGGTTTCCTTTTGGAGCTTTGTAATCGCGTGCTTTATATGACAAAAATAAAATACTGAAACAGGGGAGACACAGTTCAACTTTAGCTTATTTCTTTTTTTTTAGTTTTAGATACCTATCGTTCTGCAATATTTACCATTGCATCACTATAAAACAATATCTGTCACACACTCATTCCGACGAACAACTACGATCCGAAACATAGGATTTCAAAATTCGTTACTCCGGTGTATAAATTGGTATGTCTGCACATTTTCTGCTTACGGAGATGGAATCGAGCAATCGAGAAGTCAGTGAGAGTTATATTATCCTCCCAGGTTGAAGATTTTGATATCTATTTATTGCATATAAACTATATGTATATTGTAACGCAAACTGGTCAAGTATATCGGAAAATCAGAGTTACATTTTCTTCTCCAGGTTAATGATTCTGATATCTGTCCATATAAACTTTATGTATATTTTATCACGAACCGGCAAAGCAATCGGAAAGTCAGAGTTACATTCTCTACTCCAGGTTGAAGATATTTATTCATAGTATATAAACTATATTCATATGGTAACACATACCGGTTTCTGCCGGTCTTTTTACAGCTGTTGGTAAAACAAAAGCAGTTGTTTCGTGCCCGTACGGAGAGCGACCAGTATCTGAACCTCCAACTTCAAAACGGAAAGCTAATGTAGTGAAGAATCTGTCTCTTCCCATCCTGGTTGGTGAACAAGGCAAACTTAAAGTAAGAAAGTGTTCTCAAAAAATTTATATGAATAACACATACATATATATAACTATTAATGCACAGTTTTCATGGCTAAAAAATCCCTTAAAACGGAGAGCTTAGTAAAAAAAGATAGGTGTGATAAAAAACAGATACATGCTAAAAGTGCAGTTACAATGGTCAGCAAGAGTCAATTTTCTGGTTCTAGACTGGAAGACAAACAGGCAAAATATTCAGAGTTAAGAGTTAAGTGTTTAGAGATACTACGCGTCGGGGAAGATTCGAGTTTTGTATCTATCATTAAGATGCAAAATAGCAAATTTTTGCATCATTTTGTTTGCTTCAGTTCAGAGAATACGAAAAGAAAAGAAAAGAAACAAGAAAAGCATAATTACTCAAGTTAAAAATAGTTTAAGCTTGATAAAATGGTTTCTGAATAAAGATAAATATGTTTTCTCTTTACAACTTGAGGTTAATTTTTTTGCTGTGAATCAGTGTCGAGATATTGTCGCTTTTGAAGTTTGCAAATAAAATTACGTCACAGAAACAAGTAGCCTACTGCTTTAAAGGCATAATGAGCAAGCTAATCATCAGTGGAAAACCTGCAAATTTAAAAGGCTATATCTTAGAGGCATTTTATCCAAAGTTTATCTTCAATACTTTTGAATTGATCTCTTTAGAAGTGCAAAACCTGTTTTCGCTTCAAAGGCACTTTAAGGCAGAGTAAGTTCATTTGCATCCGCCATTACTAGGCTGAGTGGCCGTGCGATGCGGTTCCAAACTACACCCAGAAAATTGTCCATTGCTAACCATAGAGTATCCAGTTGCTTTAGTTTCACTTTATTTATTTTCCAGACAAAAGATCTAGAACAACATAAGTTCAAACATTCAACATTTTACAAAATTGTTAGATAAAATTGATGTAAATCAAAGTAAAAGAAATCAAAGTATTTTTCTGGCAAGGAAGCTCTAAAAAAAGCTTTTGGCTAATTGATAGAGCTCCTTCCTTAGTCTTAGCCGACTAAATATAAAGTGGTTAGTGCATTCGATTAATACACGATTTATGTTTTAAAACGCTATAATTCGCGGTTGTATGCGCATGTCTTACAAGCCACAATATGTAACAGCAGTGCCAATATGTGGATAATATACATGTTAAAAAAAGAGAGAAAGAACGAAAAAACACTTACTCATTTTATACGGTATATAATTTACATATTTATAGTACTATTACTTCTTTAGAAATACTCACATAGCTAACACTAGGTTTTTAGTAGTTATTATGTTGCAACAATACGTAGGCAAAAAAAATACATAACACCACAACAGTAAGCCCTGGCAGAACATCAAAAGCCACAAGAAGGTATATAGAAAACCTTAAAAATGCTCAGCAATTTTGATAGAAAAATACGTTTTGCCGCTTAAATGTAAGTTAGGAACTACGTGTCATTGTTACTATCTCAAGCTACTTAAAAGTATTTTATTATATATAATTTTGGAAGTGGATTAGGACGCACATATGAATTATTATAGTCAAGTCTCACACGTTTTTTAACCATATATTTAGTATCGATTTTTTCACATTTCGTGTTTACTTCAAGCTTGTCAACAAGCGCTTAAAATTGCTTTTTGTTTTGTATGTTGACGTCTAATTCGTATTTGTGGTTTCTAAACATACTATAAAAAGCCGAGGGACTGGAATTCTTATAAAGTTAAGAGTTTATTCAAGTCAGATATAAAACTGAATCTTTTGTCTTTCGAGATAGTCTAATGAGTTTCTTGGCCGAGACAAAACGCAGCGTCATACCAGCCACGAAAAGTTAAAATATTTAATTTTCGAGATAGTGTTTTGGAAAACAAGTTACAACTTTTATTGACACCTGAAATAGGCATTTAGGGGCAGAATGCATAACTGAACAAAATAACTCCATGATGAACTGGGAAGATTGGCATACCAGGTGTGAAACTCAGCTGTGGCCGACATGATGATGATGATGATGACAATAATGTTGATGATGATGATAGTGATAATCATGGTGATGGTGATGATGATGATGATGATGATGACGATGATAACTGGCGTACCAGGCGTGAAATTCATCTCTGGCTGACATGGTAATGATGATGATGATGATGATGATGATGATGGTGGTGGTGGTGGTGATGATTATGGTGATGCTGATGGTGGTGGTGGTGATAGTGGTGGCGGTGATGATGATGGATAAAATGATGGTGATGATGGTGATGATGATGGTGATGATGATGATGGTGGTGGTGGTGGTGGTGATGATGATGATGGCTACTTTACTTTACTTTACTTTAATAGTTTCCAGTCTAATACAAAAACAAACTGAGGAAAACCTCTAAAAAGGAATATAGTTCCCCCAAAAACGAGGCTACCTTGGTTATGATGATGGTGGTGATGATGATGCTCTGTTAGCGTGACTGTTTTTTCGTAGAATAGGAATTACTTGTTCAAGCTAAGGGCTTTCTTTTCAAAACACAGATTTTGTAAAAAGATATAATTCTTACTAATAACTCTTAAAGCTATAAAAATCGACGGAAGAGGAATAAACTTTTGTGCACGTAAAATTAGATTCTTCGATGACACAGCAGATATACATTGTAGCAAATATGGCTGATAACTTAGTTCGGCCTTTCTCACATTATGTCTCAACTCACTCAAAACAACTTCTGCTTTTAACCTTAGAAATCTGCACCAAAAATGGATCCTTTTCAAGGTAGGTTCCTCAGTAATCACTTAGATTTGTTAGCAATAACTTGGGACTCTTCATTATGACAACTAAATAACTATAGTAAATAAAGACAAGAAAAATGCCTAAGAAAACAGCTAGTTGTTAATCGAGAAGGGTGGCGTTTGCAGACCTTCAATTTTCACGGTTTGATCACCAGACTCAAGTTCACGGTTACGCGTTTTATCTCATGGTCTGAGGATTGGATTCTCAAATCTCAAAAGAATACATACTTTCATACAATCCAAAGATTGACTTTTGTGGTTGCTTTTTATCAGTTTTATAGCAATTTCAGTCATTGATACGAAAGTACTTCTCTTACTAGCAAAGACTATGAAGCGAGCAAGGCTTACCTTGTTTTGATGCGTTGTGAAACACCCCTCGTGTGCTGCCTTCATAGACTTTTAGTTTTCGTGGCAGCAGCAGATATCAGTGGTAGCTACTTTGTCATGGTGCTATGTAAAAGGATGATTACAAGCCAGGCAAGATGAGGGTGTGTAATTGATATCTACAGGGTATTCAAATAAACGTAGATCGGGCTATCAGAGTAGCACAGGATACCCAAGGAGACAGTTGTTTTTGTTTTCTATTGCTGTAGTGCATGCACTCCATTACCACCTATTTTTTTCGTTATATAAAAACATTTTCTAAACATTACGATACGGGACCCAAATTTCAAGAGTTTTCAAAAACGTTTTGAGACCTCAAGGTTTTAGAAGTTTGGAGGTTGGAAAGTCTTCTGTCAGAGCAAGAAAAAAACATTTTTAAGTAGTTTAAACGTGTCCAAATTTTCTGCTAGTTTTTGATATTCAATAAAACACAACCAAGTAAAATCAAGAAACTAAATATTAGGTTAACGCAAAGAAACTCAACTAAAAAATGTCTCAACTACGGTTCGTGTTTTATAAATACGTTTTCTTCGTATTCTCGAATACCCTTCTTATCATTGTGTAATACACGACCTAGGCTTCTTTTTGTTAAAGAATTTGTAATAATGAACTTTTATTTGTTACTCAATCTTGAAAACGGAATAGGATATGCCATTACATGTCGAGATTAAAAAAATATTTTATATTTCAAGGTATTATTGTAATTTTAATATTGAGTATATTAATTTTTATCTACTCATTTACATTATTGTAAAATGTTTAGAAATTGAAGTACTTTAGTTTTTTTCTACCAAAGTGTAATTTTCCTTTTATTACATGAATATGAGTGTTTCGAAAACAATGAAATAGTCTCAAGAAAGTATTTTTATTTTGAAAGAAAAATCAAAGGAGTGACGTTGACTAGCAATGTCTTCACTATTGAGGTTATGGAAAATATGCCACCCGTCCCCCGAATGTAGTTTTATGTGAGATATTCGAGTGGGGTGTTTTAAGGTTAAACACTGATATCTATGTAATTCAAGTAATTATTTTTATTGTACCAACATACAGTTAAGGTATGATAATGATGATGATGGTACCTGTGATAATGTTGGTGATGGTGATGGGATGATGATTATGGCTATGATGATGATGGTGGTGGTGACGACAATGATGGTGATTATAATGATGTTGATGACGGTGATTATGATAATGTTGATGACGGTGATTATGATAATGTTGATGATGGTGATTATGATGATGTTGATGATGGTGATTATGATGATGTTGATGATGGTGATTATGATGATGTTGATGATGGTGATTATGATGTTGATGATGGTGATTATGATGATGTTGATGATGTTGATGACGGTGATTATGATGATGTTGATAATGGTGATTATGATGATGTTGATGATGGTGATTATGATTATAATGATGGAATTGATGGTGGTGATGGCGATGGGATGATGGCGATGGGATGATTGTGAAGGTGGTGGGATGATGATGATGGGATGATGGTGGTAGGATGATGGTGATGGGCTGATGGCAATGGTATGATGATGATGTTGATGGTGGTGATGGGACGATGGTGATGATGATGATGGTGATTATGATAATGATGATGATGATGTAATGATAATGGTGATGATGATGATGATGTTGATGGTGATGATGGTGGTGATAATCATGATGGTGATTATTATGATGGTGATAATGGTGATTATGATGAAGGTGGTGGTGATTGCGACGAGATGATGATGATGGTGATAGGATGATGGCGATGGGATGATGACGATGGTAATAGTGATGGAAATAGAATGATGGTGATGGTGATAGTATGATGATGTTGGTGATGGGATGATGGGATGATGATGATGGTGGTGGAGGTGATGGTGGTGGCGATGGGATGATGGTGGTGGCAATGGGATGATGATGGTGATTATGATGATGATGGTGGAGGTGATGGCGATGGCTATGACGATGGCTATATCGATGGTGATTAGGAAACATTGCATACTTGAATAGCAAAAACGTCTGACTGAATGTTTTACAGAAATTCATGAAATTCAAACTTATCTAGAAATCTGCGACTAAAGTATTTTACAGTAAAACACTGACATTTATGTAATATAAGTATTTATTTTTGTTATGACAGCATATAGTCATGGTATTATGATGATGGTGATGATAATGGTGATGGTGATGATAATTTGACGGAGTTGATGACGGTGAATATATATATTCTATCATGAATTCCAAAAACAACAGACTCAACAATGTGACCCAAATTTTTAAGGTTATGAAACATTTAACTTGTTTCACAAAAATTCATGAAATATAAAAATCTATCTTTTTGTAGAAAGATTAGTACGAGAAGCTTGCCTCCGCAAAATTGAAGAATTACATCAAAGAAAGATGAACGCTAACGCCAAATCAAAGCCCAAAGAGGTATTTTTAACAATGAACTATAGATAATTTAAGTTTCAATTAACAGATGCACCATTTGCCTTTGTAAAGTTAACTATACAGTCTATCTTAAATCCTGCGTTCTTTACACGAAATCTGATAAAACACCCAAACTGCAACAGTTGTGCATCCTGAGTTTGTCGGTTATGCAACAGTTATGGATCCTGAGTTGGTCGGTTATACAACAGTTGTGGATACTGAGTTTGTCGGTTATGCAACAGTTGTGGATACTGAGTTTGTCGGTTATGCAACAGTTGCGGATCCTGAGTTTGTCGGTTATGCAACAGTTGTGGATCCTGCGTTTGTCGGTTATGAGGTGAAAGTAACCAAAGTAGATCTATTTTTGATAGCCTACTAGTAAAGAAAAGATGACGGATCAAAATTGTCATCAACCCCGTTTTGCTTTAAGATCAGATCATTTTATTTGTTATTAAATTTGTATATCCTTTTTTGAGTGATTAGCAAAGAAAGAAAGAAAGAAAGAAAGGAAGGAAGGAAGGAAGAAAGGAAGAAACAAAGAAAGAAAGAAAGAAAGAAAGAAAGAAAGAAAGAAAGAAAGAAAGAAAGAAAGAAAGAAAGAAAGAAAGAAAGAAAAAAAGAAAGAAAGAAAGAAAGAAGTTACAAGTTTTGTGAGTGGTCTGAGCTGCAGAGAAACCTTTAGAAGCGTTGCCAAATAAAATTTTATTAGTTTAATTTTATCCTTGGTATAATTTGAGTTCCATTTTCTTTTGTTTTGGGCTATAGTGATGTGTGCTAATAAGCTTGAAACAAAAGAAATTAGAATTCAAATCATGAAAAAACATTGATCTATGACATACATATTGTTGTAGACCGGAACCAGTTCCGGCCAGCGGTACTTCGTAACAATGATAAACGGGAAACTGAATATATCTGTTCAAGCCTTCGGCTTCCGGTATGCTTCATGGTCCTGCATGACTGTGAATATACCATACCCATTTTAGTCTTGGTCACAGTACAAAGATTGGCAGCCTATACTTGGCGCAACTCCAGAAATCGCAAAAACACTTTGCAAAAACCAAGCAAATTTCTTCATTAGTGTGAATAAGTTCCATTATCTCGTTAATATGAATTAATAACAATCCCAAGCATGGTGAGATACTATCTGGTATCTCTTCATTAGTGTGGATAAATTACATTCCTTAATGAACTCATTTGTATAGGGAAGAATGGCGCTCCTGAATCTCTTTATTAGAATGGATAAATGACTTTTTTGAATCTCTTCATTACATGGATTAACTTACATTTATTACTCCTGAATTTCTTTATTAGAACGGATAAATGACTTTCTTGAATCTCTTCATTACATGGATTAACTTACATTTATTACTCCTGAATCTCTTTATTAGAACGGATAAATGACTTTCTTGAATCTCTTCATTATATGGATTAACATACATTTCTTACTCCTGAATCTTTTTGTTAGAACGGATAAATGACTTTCTTGAATCTCTTCATTACATGAATTAACTTACATTTCTTACTCCTGAATCTCTTTATTAGAACGGATAAATGACTTTCTTGAATCTTTTCATTACATGGATTAACTTACATTTATTACTCCTGAATCTCTTTATTAGAACGGATAAATTATTTTCTTGAATCTCTTCATTACATGGATTAACTTACATTTCTTACTCCTGAATCTCTTTATTAGAACGGATAAATGATTTTCTTAAACCTCTTCGTTCATTACATAGATTAACTTACATTTCTTAATGAACATACTCGTATCGGCAAATAACAATCTCCTTATCATGTCACTTTCATAATGATGGTTGTTTCATTTGTGTGTATGTGTATAGGAGTTATCATTACCATAGTTGATATTTCGCCTTATATAATTATATAGAGGATATTGTATGAAAGTTGTATTCGAGTATTTTTTTCACGAGAAGATGAATTTCACATGTTCGCGTAATTTACTTTTTATTTTTTGGAAAATACAAAAAACTAGACGAAAAAGGCGGGAGAAACAAACGAATGACGTCAGCTAATCTTCACTAGTGAGGTCACTCGTCTCCCGGATGTTGTTCCATATGAAATCTACGAATGGCGAAAAACACTAATATCTACAAAATAAATAATAGTTATGTTTCATTTAACATTTCTCAACGATGTTCTGGTTAATGGTGAAATTAATGGCTTTTGACATTCTCGAGGATGAACTACGTTATGTCTTTAAGTGATATCTAAATATTCCTATTTACTTCTTTAAAAAACTTGAATTTTTTACTACGTATTTGACTTATAATTACTTTTCAATACCAATTTTCTATTCTTTCTTTCTTAGGAACAGCAAGTTGAATCACAAGAAAAAGTATTTGTTCAACTAGCTATTTTTAAGCCAAAAGATCAATTTGTAAGTAACCCAAAAATATAATAAGGTAGTTCTCAGTGAATGTGAACTTATTAGAACATGGATATGGTTATGTTAAACAAACGTGCATCATTTGAAAAACAGATTCGGTTGATATTTAAAAATTTAAGTTTTAAGTATATTGTTTGCAAACCTAAACCAAAAGACGAAACATGCAGCTAAATAACCAGGTACATATTTTGCAAATCAACTGATGTTGCGACCCATGCAAAATATGGTCCCAGTACTTGCTACATTTTCGTTTCGAGGTCTCCTATCTTTATGTCCATACGAATGTAATTTGAAGCAAACAAAGTTTATATAACAAGTGCTCTGAATAGTTTATAGGTTGACTGTCCAACCATGACGGATAATCAATAAAAAATTATTACTGATGTTTGTCATAAATGAAATGCTACGTATTCCAAATAGAGCAGTAATGAGATAAATCTTTGAACTGGCGTTTCGGACTGGAGTCCATTTTGGGACTGAATAATATATTGTGATATTCGTTTGAAGATAACACTTTACACACTAAGCTAAATCCTTTTTCGAGCCTAGTGGCCTAGGGACCGGCGCTTATCTCCGCTTTCCGTAGTGTTTAGCAGATGGGAGCCCTTGACTCCCCCTGGACGGGACACTAATCCATCGCAGCTTAGCTCCCAGCAGACGCTGGTACTCATTTACTTACCCCGAAGGATGAAAAGCCGAGTTGGCTTTGGCGGGGTTGAACTGAACACCTTGTGGCTAAAAAGCAGAGATTTTACCAACTGCGCCAATCATGTTCACGTATATTACTTGATTGAAAATAAGTTTGTTACAACAACCGTTTATTTGGCTATATGTCCATGGATAGTATTGTTTTCTTCTTAAGTTTTTGAAATCCATTTTTTTGTCCTTAAGTTTTGCGAAGTTGAGTCAGGTTGGCGTAGTGGTCATCTCGCTTCCAAATCTACGACCCGCGGGATCGATTCCCGGGCTCCGCGCGCGAGTTGAGATTTGTGGATCTCAATCTGACTTCGAAAGCCTTTCTCCAGGTACTCCGGTTTTCTCCCTCTACACATTTGATTTTCATGCAAAGATCTGAGCTGTCGACGGATTAAATATCCGAGCCTTTGGCTAGGAAAAATGGGCAACCATTTCGTTCACCAATAAAATATAGTATATATTTACTTAGGGAAGAAGAAAGGGTGAGCCCATTTATTAACTTATGGTTTTTATTTTAGGGACTTTCAACCCTGCTCTATGATGGCACTCCAGTAAAGTGTCACTTGGTAAGTTGGATTTTGCATCTTTGTTTATATTCCCTTTTATTCAGTAAATCGTTTATTGCACTGTGATGCGGTGCGGTGGCAAAGTCGATAGATCACTGCATTCTAGCAACAACTTCCCAGCTTCCTTTAATTGCTCTGTTGTGATTTGAATTCTTATGTCTCCTTCTTTTCAGCTTCGAGTCTACCCAAGGTCCGTAAAGGAGTATCACAATCTGCTGGGGCCTGGGAGCTAACCTTTCCTGTTTTTTTTTTCTTTCTTGCCTGCACTGTTATTGCCTTTGTTGGGAGTCGGTGACCATGATACTCTCCGGCATATTTGTCTGTCCTTTCCATCATGCTTCCTTAAACCATATTCCTCATTTAGCGCATTCTTCCACCTCTTTAACTGGCGACCTCTCCTCTTTCCCCTACCGGCTCCACCCATGCCTGCTGTACCACGTGTTTTTTTTCTTTTTTCTTGAAAGATGCACATACCATCGGAGTATATTTTGTTCCACTACTGTCGTTACACTCGTCATCACTGTTGTATTTCTTTATTAAAGCGTTCCGTCATACTT
The DNA here is from genome assembly GCA_028564885.2 of Zoanthus sanctaehelenae. Taxonomy (NCBI): domain Eukaryota; kingdom Metazoa; phylum Cnidaria; class Anthozoa; order Zoantharia; family Zoanthidae; genus Zoanthus; species Zoanthus sanctaehelenae. The sequence continues at coordinate 2,585 of JAOTRI020106337.1, read as the reverse complement.
CATTTCTTTATTCATTGAGATACGACAATTTTCACGAGACTAAATGCAAATCACTTTTTTTTCATTTAATGTTTTTTCAATGATAATTGTCATGTGATTAATTATCTAAAGAATGTTGCTAACAAATTTTGTTCATTTTTGTGTTTTGTATAGGTTAGCAACGGAGCCGAATGTGTTCTAATTAAAAAGAGCTGGTTCCTCCAAAACACCAGCGAGCCTATGCTACGCCATCTTAGAAGCCAGGTGGGTGATTTCTTTGCTTAAGGTGGAGGAGTTGAGAACAGTTGACTAAGGTATAACAAAGTACAAATAATAAGGATAGTGATAATGATGATGATGATGGTGATGATGGTGATAGCGGTGGATGATGATAATGACGGTGGTGATAATAAGGAATAAAATTGAATTCATCAATTAAATTATGTTTCTTACTATCTTTAGATCGCACCTTATCCCACTCAAGAAACCTTGGAACAGAATCTTCAAGACAAAGCCAACTGGGATTTGTACAAATCACGAACTATCAGCGACATTTTAGACACGTTACAAATAAGATGATATTAATTTTTTTAATTGTAAATAGATATATCAAAAAAAATTTTACAAGTGAAAGAACTACTGGAACAAAAATGTTAATAAGGAGGGGAGGGATGGGGTGAAAAAGGGAGATGAGTGGAGGGAAGGAGTGCGTAGGGAGCCCCAAAATTATTGTAATTATACAAATCCACAAAAGTCATTTCATTATAAATTGTATAAAAACAGAGAGGTTCGGGATTCAAATAAGATGGATTTCAACTGCTCAACGTGGCTTTAATACCAAATTTTGTTGCATGCTTGAAATTAGCTACAGTTAAACCTCGAATTTCTTGACTCATTGGCACATCGATAAATAGTCCTGTGAATTAAAAAATATCGATATATAAACATATGAAGAGTAAACAACCATTTTATTCATGAAATTTACTCAGTCATTATGTATTTAACATTTATTCCAAGAACGCGCGTTGGATATAGTAAAAAGCTAAAAGACTAGCGCTAAATATAAGTTGGCTATAATCCTCTCAATCCAACAAGCGCGAATGGAATAATTGTTTTATTAAATTTTATGAACTTTACAAATCCTTCGATACTTGAAAATGATTAAAAGAAATAGTAAATTGATAACAGGCATTGTTAGTTTGTGTCCATATATGGTCACTCAGCGAGCTGATAACCGCGATTGAGTAAAGTCATCAGAACGAAGAAACGCAATGATCGAGATTGAAAATTTAATAATTACAAATATTGTTCGGACGTTAAAAAATTATAAAGCATGTTTGTTTGCTTCAAAAACTTCTCGTTGTACTGCAAACAAAGATAATATATATGTTGCTTCAAGTCTTTTTAATAGATTTAATCGGTCTGTGTGCAACTTCGGTTTTTATTCCATCCAGTAACAGTTAAAGACTCTGCTTATAAACCTAAGCCTCATGGAATAATTGCCAAATACATAAGGAACTACAAAAGCATTAAGAGAGCGCAGACCTCCGCCAAGCATATTGTTATCTTCACGCAGCATTACCGTCCTTTGTATTTGCTGCAATGTAAATGAATAATTCAAAGTGATCCAGAATCCATGATTTCTTCCAGATCACCCTCAAATTTTAATCAGTTCTTTCATGTCCCACTTCTGACAACATCAAAGTTAATCAAAATCCGTCCATAACTTTTTGGCGTGCGTTACTAACTATCTAACTAACTAACTATCTAACTAACTAACTATCTAACTAACTAACTAACTAACTAACTAACTAACTGTCTAACTAACTAACTATCTAACTAACTAACTATCTAACTAACTAACTAACTAACTAACTAACTGTCTAACTAACTAACTAACTATCTAACTAACTAACTATCTAACTAACTATCTAACTATCTAACTAACTATCTAACTAACTAACTATCTAACTAACTAAATAACTAACTAGCTATCTAACTAACTAACTAACTATCTAACTAACTAACTAACTAACTATCCAGCTAACTAACTATCTAACTAACTAACTAACTAACTATCTAACTAACTAACTAACTAACTATCTAACTAACTAACTAACTAACTAACTATCTAACTAACTAACTAACTAACTAACTAAGTTACTTACAAACAAACAAACCCCCGCAAAGATCGCCTTGTCGGAGCTAACGGCCAGTACGTCATGTATACTTCCCATGAAATTCAAGATTAGAACAAGCTTTGCGATTGGCTGAGTTAAAGTTGGGGTAAGTGTTATCTTCCCTTTCATTGGCTCAAATTTCATGGAAAGCTTACATGCTATACTAACCGAGCTATCAAACATAACCACGTACGGGAGACTAAGGCAAACCTCGTACCCACAGATTGTAAATGTGGCTATTTAATAGGGAAAAGCCTTGGAGCGAGCTTGTAATCTATGTGTCCTATTAATCAGCTTGAGACCACTACAGTGTAACCCCGTTAATACGACCACCAACGGGCCCAAATATAGTGGTCGTATTAACGGGGTGGTCGTATTACCGGGGTAGGGTTATATTTCGTAGCAAACATGTTTTAATTAACGTGT
>JAOTRI020106326.1:0-13514 GCA_028564885.2 Zoanthus sanctaehelenae | reverse complement strand
TAAGAAATTAATGTTTTATTAAGTCCATATAAAATCCTATATATTTACTGTAAATCGACACTAACATAGGCTAACCAGTGCTGTTCGTATCAGGAGCTTGGGTTTGATCGAGCGGCTACCGCTCATATAGCCACTTCGTATTAGATCAATCATAGTAGAGCTAGGATGATTCTATAATCCGTGTGGACTCTTGTATTAACTGGTGTAAAAACCCTGTAAAGATCAGCTATACTACTCATTACTTTTGTTTCATGATCGAAAACAGAGCCACCCATATTGCAGTTTACGTCGCCCAATAAATATTATTCAACGTTTTCAGAATCAAGCCTAGCAACTAGATTTTCAAATAGATGCAGTTTATTAATAGTTGAATTAGGAGGTCTATACCATGTCATAAAGAGAAATGGCTATGAACTAGGGTTGCGTATTTCTATAAATAAATTTTCTAATTGATCAAATAAAAGATCAAGGCGAGGTGAAAAGTTAATGTTATTGCGAATAAAAAAATATACCCCTCAGTATCGTTATCTGGAGCACCGTGCTTTCGATCACGGCAAATAATTTGATGGTTTGAAATATAGAGTTCACTATCCGAAAAAAATATTATAAAAATACACACTTATTGACAACTCCCCAAAGGGGCTTTTCGGTGTCATATTAAAAACCTTCCTCTTCCCCAGTTAAAAATCCCAGCTGGTAGAAGGCAAACCAGTTGGCTATTTACAAAACGTGGTAAATTTGTCCCTGGGATCACCAAGGACAAATTCATTCAGTGGTCAGAGCCGGGGAATCGAACCCGGGTCTTCAGCATTCAAAGCCCCAGTTTTAACCACTGCGCCACGCTGCGGTTCATCTCTTTGACTTTGCCAATGATATTTTTAACTAGAGATTGACCTGCAATAACGACTGGTCTCTTTCGGATTGTAGAACGAAAATCTACAGCGATCGGCGAACGGTTGGTTGACAGCTGAGAAGCAGAAGGCAAAGAACAGCTAGCTGTAGCAGAAGCCCTTGGTTGTATTTCCATCGGCGACTCAGTCGAAGAGGATGGGTTTAGCTTTTGGCGTTTGCGCTTTCGTTTTTTCTTATTCGCCGGTTTGACCCCGGGTTGTGTACAGCAACTGCATTCCGTTTCGGCTTCTCGCGTAATAGACTTCTGATGATTTGTAGACAAGTCAGGGAGTTGATGATTTATAGTACTGAAAGATCCTTTGATAAAATCTGAACAGCAAACTTCAGGGCATCTGTTTTTTTCGAGGAAAAGATTTGTTTTGTTGTACCAGATTTTGAACATGTTCTCTTAACTCAATAGCTTCTTCGGTCACCCAAAAACACAGACAGCAGACCGTGAAGACTGTACAGACCGTGAAGACCGTACAGACTGTGAAGACCGTACAGACCGTGAAGACCGTACAGACCGTGAAGACCGTACAGACTGTGAAGACCGTACAGACCGTACAGACTGTGAAGACCGTACAGACCGTACAGATTGTGCAGACCTTGCAGACTGATACTTTTTTTCGCTTTTTTTGTTATCCGCTTAAAACTTTTGTACTGACAAAGAAAAAAAATTTATTAGCTGGTAAAATTTAATGCGATGCAATTTTTAATATGAAACCTTTGGTCGCCACTAAAGTTTGTCGCGATATTTGGTCGACGGACAAGACAACCTAACTTTATCCGCATAGTGCGAATTTTACCGTTCAAACGGAACAGTTCTGTACAAATAATGTCGTAAAAAGAGCAAAAGGTTTCCTGTTTTATTAAAGATATTCAAAGTTCCGGTTTATTTCTTTAATCACAGAACAATTTTACGTTTTAACACTTTGCTCTAGGTAGTCTGGTAAATCAAATCTTCGGCACGAAAATAAAAAGCATCGAGTCTGTATGCTTTACACATTTTGGATATTACATTTTTTTGCATTGGATTTTCTATTAATTATAATTATAAAAGTAAATGTTATAATCATAGAGAATTGACAAAGAGACCGATCATGTCACGTCTGGAACAATTTATTAGAGATAGAGAAATCTGCTAAAAATATAAAACATTTTAAAATTTTAATTAAGAAACGACTTTACAATAGATTTTTTAGCATTTTGTCTGTGAGCGAAACATACTTTTAGACTAATTCGAATAGTTTACCATTGATTCATGTTGATTTTAGTCATTTTCTAGAGGTTAATTATTATATATTATCATTGTAACATGTACCCGAAAAGCCCTTTGGGGAGGTAATGAGTAATAATAAAGTAAAGTATCCTTAAGCTCTAAGGGCTTTACAAATAAACACAGGAGTAACCTTGGAACTATTCTAGCCAAGGGTTTCATGCTGGGCATTATCAAAATTTCAGTGAAATTAACTTTATTCAGGTACTCATGGTTCGTACAACACTTTCAAGGACATTTCCAGGATTAATTTCAAGGACAATAGCACACATGGAATTATGAATCTTCTCGGAGATTGAGTGCAGAACAATCGGTCCTAGCTCTCCTCCAAAAATTTCATTCATCAAAGCGAAGCTTTAAATGCCATACTGAATTTCAAACGGTGAACAATTTTTCCAGCAAAAAAAAAACTTATGAAAACATTCCAGTGAGGTACATTAAGGACAATTAATCGTGTCACAGGAACATTTGTCTCATATTCAAGGTCTTTTCAAGGAAAAATCAAATTCAAGGACTTTTCAAGACAAACGTGAATATTCAAGGCATTTCAAGATTGTAAGAACCATGGGTACTTTAATTTTTCTTATATTAGGATGGCAACAACTGGCGACAGAGTTGTTACTTTAACTGATGTGTTCTTATCTGCTGCGGCAAGAAAAAGACCATTGTATGAGCACGACATAAGATGAAGTGCCTAATGGGATTTACTTTGTACAAATATACCCCACTGAACCATTCTTAATCAAAGTTGAACACTTTCTGGACATCTCTATGTGAAAAGCAATAGTTGCTTTGACAAAGGAGTTGAAAATACATGGGTTTGAAAGGACTTGCGGCATGCGCAAATGAAGCATAAATTGAAAATATGGTTCATTAAAAGGTTCATTAGCAGGCCTAGAATGCGCCAATGTCCCAAAAGAAGCTTCTTGCAAGGGCGTAGCATCATCATCATCTTTTAAAAACTTTTATGATTCACTTAAAAAACTTAGTTATCGGCAAGTTCTGTTGAGCAATCAGTATGGACACCGTTGATTTTTCGCTTGCATATTTGAGTACATATTTACTTCGACATTACATATGCATACATTTCAAATAAAAACAGTCCATTTTTTATAAACCTCTACTATCAGTATGATCAAAAAACAGTTTTCGGCACACTGCTTTTAAGAAATGGCCCATAAATTTCAAAAATGGCTCGTTGGTTTTCAAGTAGAAGGGCCAGTGGCCCAAGCTTGTAAACATATCAGCTCTTTGTATTTACTATTACCTACAATGATGATCACGATTTTCAGCTTTGAGTTACAGTTTACCAACCTGGGAAGCGCCTCAACCCTGAAATGTAAATCAGCTCGAGCATACTGTATCCTTCGTTCTCTTCTCCACTGGAGGTAACACAACCAGTTTCTTATTGCTTTCACAAGAATTGTTTTCCTGTTAAGTAGAACAAAGACACGTCATTTTGGTTCTGGACTTCTTAACTAATACAAATGTAGCACAATTCGTGATAAATATAAATAATAAATATAGATAAATAATGTAATATAACGAGGATTAACATAGCCATAATATTTTTATTTACATTTCAGTTGATATCTATTGAAGACGATTGCTCAGGCCTGGATGTAAGGACTGGAATTGGTGTGGCAGATCTTTCAAATCGAAGCTTACGGACTTAACCCTGGGTGATAAAGGTTTCGCACAGTCAGTTGTATTCTATTCTTTCAGGCACTAGGTCCAGACTCCCCCTCCTCCCCATGCCCAGATTTACCCAACCTTAAAGGGGCAGTAAAACTATTAGAGTACAACTATCTACTTGGAGCTAATCTACATTAAATTTGAGACAAGACCAACCTAGTTAAATACTCTCATAGCTTAACACTACATGGAGGCATGGTCCACTAGGCTCTGCTACCGCCAAAATTTCTTTTCATTGGCTGGAAGTATTTCTGTTAACATACACCTGTAGTATGCTATCTACGGGAATGGAAATTTTACTGAAGTAAGACCAATGAAACAATGTCTGCACCTGTAGTGTGTTCTTGCTTTTCTTGTCAGAGGAAACAAGTTCAGTTCCTCAGAGTGTTCACAACGTTTCATCCACACGGTCCAGGCGCGACGAATTTGCTAAAAACATGAATAGTTATGATATCAAAATTAAATTGTTAATAACTTAAAGTGTACATGCACCGTTTTGCTTTCCTAGAAAAAATAATGTAGTTTTAGAGACGTGCAAAATCTTCAAAATCTATAAGTTAAGGTACAAAGTACTGCTAACTCTGGAAATTATCCAAAACAGAAATATGATGGATATTAATTTAATTTAAATGAATAGCACAGTAATTTCATTTTAGTTATAGAATGAAACTTCATATATCAAGATTCATTCTATGATAGTTTTTCAGGTGAGAGCACTTCCCGATATTCAAAGTTATAAATCATGTTAGAGAACATGAGAAAGGTACTGGCTAATACTCTTCGCTAGATTCAAACGATGAGCAAAACTCTAGCTCAAACCAATAAACAAGGTTACAAGGCTCTGGAACTGATTTTCGATGCACCTAAATGTTACCCACGATTTACTGTGAAATTTTTTCACAAAATGTCCAAAAAATCTCACAAATGAAACCAATAGGTGTTTTAACATAAAAAGGTACAGTACAGTAGGTCAAAGAAACACGCGCATCACTTCACCTTCTGTGAAAATCAGCCCACAACTTACAATTCGTACGAGAAGTTTTTCTGCCAAAGATTTCCTTATTTCCTTTAGTCTTCTGTGGACAGCTTGTAGATGGAATGCATTAAAACATACTTTCTGTAAGAAGAAAAGAGAACCAAGTTTGTTAGAAGTATCTCACGAGTGAGCGCAGCTGACGGGTGGATTTTTTTCCACGAGATGATAAACTTCATATGTTCAAGCCAACGTGTCATTTTCTTCTTATTACATAGATAGGAGTATTTCAGAAATAGAAAAAAAAATAAACAAAAAAGATGGGAAAAAAAAAGGTATGACTTCAGCGATATCTTCACTAGTGAGAGCATGGAAAATATGCCACTCGTATCCCGGATGTAATTTCATATGAAATCTATGAGTGGCGTGTTTTACAGTAAAACACTAATGTCTATGTAATATACATACGTTTATAAACTTAAAGTCAAAGTTTAAAAAAATACGAATTTGATTGTAGTTGATAAAATAGTAACACAAAAACAGAATTACTCAAAGCTCATATTTTACAACTCATCAAGTTAAAACAACAAAAATCATAACCATGACCATGGTTTGGAAATATAATCTTATAAACCAGTATATATTTCTACGATGTTTTGTCGCCGGATTACTTCTCAAACAGTCGACAGCGTGTTTCATCACTCACTTTTTTTGCCTCCTGTTGATAAGAATTCGAAATATGGAAATATTTATCTAACATCGGATTTTTTGCAAATGAAACATTTCTTCATAAAAATAAAATTAATGATTACTTGATCACCAAAAGCAACGCAATATGAAAACACTTACCAAGAGATGTTTTCGGTAATGATGAATTGCTCTGGCAAATTTGGCAGCCTTTTCTCGTCGCAAATGTAAATCTTGAATTGCTTAAGGCAATATTTTATTTATAATCACCTTAATCAAGACCTTAGTATAGCTAAAATCTAGTAATCCATAGAACATTTAATATTATTATCCTGTTGTAGTAATAAGCAGTTGAGTATATAATACTTTCTGGATGCAATAACATTCCGTCACAGGTTAACTCCAAGCAGGGAGCAAATGATAACCATGTCTTTGGCATCATGAAAATGTTCAGATCAGATACAAGTAGGCCTTATAGCTAGGAACATAAAGTAGGAAGGCAAACGTCTAACAAACCATGCTAGCTATGCAGTCTCTTGACCAACAATAGGTGAACTAGATTCACTAGGTTAAAGTTTTGAGTTAATTCCTTTATCAAAGGATACAAAACATCCAGTGTACAAAGATTCTTCTTCTTTTAGCTAAATTTCCTTTGTGTTGGATCAAATCCTCAAATTCAGTTAGTTGAAGCTGTCTCCACAACATTTTTCTCCATGTTTTTAAGGACTTTCTGCACAGACCTTTGTAGTAAATTCTGTCTGCGGCACCTTTCACAAGGGACGAATGGTATTACTTTCAGTAATCATTCCAACTCAGGCTTTACACACAATACTTGTATAGAAAAGCAAGTACAAAAGTATATGGAGAGATGGATGAGGGGACGAATGGTTGGCGGGACGGAGAAATGTCTCGGGAAAACATCCTTTGGATAATTTCAGAGGAAATCCATGGTGACGGTTTATCGCGTACATGTATTGTTCTACATGGCGAATGTTTGTCAGTGACCCTCAGAAAAATATGTTGGATGGTTGGAGGGATGGAGGAGGGTGGGATTGACAGACAACAGCTGAATTGATAAATGAATGGATAGATTGACGGATAGTTGGAGGAAAGGATTTCTAAAAACAAATGTACTATTTGGTATGTAAAAATCAAAAGTTTTGATCTGAAAGTATTTTATTCAGCATTCCGGATTAATCCAAACACAAAGAGCGTATTCTACGATTTGTAAATAACAGCAAAAATTTATTTACCTTTCTGCAACCTTCTTATTTTTCTCACTGCGTGATAATTTCTTAAACCAAACCAAGCTTTAACAAGAAATTTCTTGTTTGCATGCCTAACTGCAATGCGTTGTTTTTCGTTTTCTTCATTCTTTTCCAGATATGCTTCAAACCACTTATGCAATGCCTAAATAGCAGAAATTACACTTACGATACAATATGTAAAACTGTAAATTTATTGAGCTACATGTAAATAGGAAATAGTGGGGAAGTATCAAGAATTTATCATGATTTAAAAGGCATTATATTAACTAAAATAAAATACGAGCAGTGGTTACACTAGGCTTTTTCCAGAAAAGTGGTTTTGCAAATGTAACTGAGTAATGTTTCAAATCTGGAGCTTCCATGGATACATAGTAAGAAAGGGCAAAAGAATAAACCCTGACTGTTATGAAACTTCTTGATCAATAGTTGTTCCCACTTTAAAAAGTCAATTTCAGTTGTATCTTGTTTAATTTTTTCACGGCCAGGCTGTCATATCCACTGAGCTAACTTTACACACGTGTCATAAGCAAAAAATGGTTAGATTTAAAGCCATCCCAAGCAAAATCCAAATCTCGACAAAGCTGGATATTTGTGGCTCATTGTACCTATTAGTGTAACCACAGTTATTGAATTCACTGCTTTAAGTCACAAATCAAACTGATATATCTTAAAAAATATCTTTAAATGATGTAAATAAACTACATGGAGAAGGAAAATGATCAGACTGGTTCTGAAAATACTCTGTCACCCATGGCAACTAAATCAGCAATAGTATGCCTCAAGAAAAATGTGAGTTGTGACTTATGCACTTTGCAAAAATTGAGAAAATTTTCTACCAATTCTTTTTTATCCTTTTTCTTCGAAAGATTGATATTTTTCCTATTCTCGTGTTCCCTTTTCTGACTTTCTATTTCATTAAAGTATGTGTTGTTACACAAGGGTCCCGCGTTGACTATTTGGCCTCTCTGCAGGACAAATGCTTGTACAAACATTCAGCCAAGTTTATAAACAAATTTACTTACACTCAAATACATACTGTGTCAAACTAGTACACACACTAAGCCAAACTTAGATACTAACTGAGCATTGCTTATCTACGCTCTGAGTCAAACTCAAATAGATACTGATTAAAGCTCTTATACACAGTATATTACCCTAGACAACTATTGTAATACTGCCTTTTATTCAAAGGGAAACAGTAACAAAAGATGTCCATAAAATAATATTAAAAGTAATATTAATAAAAAGAAAGTTGAAACTAATCTGTTAAAAAGTTGATTAGATACTTATATATAGTTTAAACTGTTTAAAAATTATTTATATCTATTTTTTTACTCGTATTTACTTTTAATTGTATTTTATTTAATAGAATCGTAATAACTGTAATTCGCATCAGAACTAGATTGCAAATTACCCGGCTCATCAGATTTGTTGCCCACAAAGCTAAAGCTTTTCGATTCATGCGACGAATCTCCTCCTTTGCCATAAGCTCTGCTTGCCATCTTCTCCATGCAAACCTAAAGACAGTTAGTAAAACAGTTAACAGATTGTTAATTAATGAATTCCGAGGCAAATAAACATAACAAGAACAGTATGGTTTACGTTCTGTTTTACTTACATTGTTTTGTTAGCGAGAAAGTATAGTTTGAGAACTTGTGCTGTTTTCTTAGAAATAGGAAAGGAGGAAGTTCAGGAAGAAAGTATGAAATAGCAGCACTAACGCTACTACTAAAAATAATAACAAAATTACCGTTAAGAACAGAACCAAACTAATCTAAAAGGTTTGATAATTTTGCATCTGTGTATACTTTTTACTTCAAGGTTTTTGTCTCTTCTTTTCTATTCTTGTTCTTTGTTATCTTAATGCAAAGATTTATTGTAACGTATTTTCCCTTTTTATACACTTTGTAAAATTGATAAAATGATAGAAATATAATATTGAAAAATGTATCAAATAGCAAGGGGTTCTGACTGAATAGTTCGAAGGTGCAAGAATACTACCCAAGAAGTTATTACAGGAGCAAACCCGTTAATACACATTTTTTCACCAATGTCTAAATAGCCCGGTAGGGCACCAATCTACAACGTGAGAGGCTTAGAATGAACGTTAAAGGAAACCGATAAAACATTATTAAAATACCTAAAAACACATTTGCTGCTTTTGCTTCTATTATACGCACATCTTTAGACCTAACCATATTCCAAAATCAACAAACGATCCATTTAAGTATCTTGGGTCATGTTCCAATAATATTCAGCTTTTCTTTTCCACCGGGCCACTCACATAAAAGAACTACTAGCAGAATGCATTGTTCCAATGTTTCCCATTTGTGTTGGACGGTTTTGTTTCATTTTTCTCTAATCACTCTCAACTGCCTTCCTAACCTCTATACTGAGCAAAAGGATTTGATTTTGATTTCGAAACAACTTAAAATCGTCTCGGGTGCAGGAGATCGGTATCTGTGACGTACAGTAGTAGGCAGACGTCCTTCGCTGTCGTTAGTATTTTACATTATTGAATGGCCATGTCTCAAAAGGACTAGAAACAAACAAATTCAAGAATGTGATTGGCTAAAATCGATCTTGACAGCGGTCTATTTTTCCATCTAGACCGGCACCTAGACCACGTAGCGAAGCAACAAAATTATTAATGTTTTTGTTCCTTAGCTTTCTTGTTTGGCCAAATAATAAACATCTTATTGCGTTCGGTCTGTACTGGCGGTTAACCCTTTGACTCCTGAGAGGTTTTGCGACTTTGAACGATTTCTTGTATGAAAACAATCAATTGGGTTTCTTTAATCCATATTAGGCATTGCCGTGAAAACATCCCACGTTGTGTAGTCCCCAGGGATCGTGTTTTCAGTTTATGAAGTGATGGTGTCGTTGACGTGTCTTGTCGCTGATGTAGCAGCCGTTAAAAGTGGATTTTTGCTCATTTTCAAGCCTTTTTTGTCTCTCTTCACAACTGGATAGTATCATGAAGCTTGAAGGTAGCATTTGAGCTTACTTGCTAAAAGAAACCAGCGAGGTGTCACACTTTGTAGCGATTTTTAGGGCATATTTCCACTCGGTGGGTTTCCACAGGCGCCAAAAGAAGTTGACTTTGAAGCTCGAAGAGAGGCAAATTCACTGAGCTGCCAATGCATTTTTGGAGGTTTTGACGACTGAATAACACTAAACTACACTTAATAAAAAAAAATGATTACTGCAGGAAATGCTGCCTGTCCTTTCCAAAATTTTCGGGGTATCCCAGAATGCAAATGGCGTGAAACACGTTGGGGCAAGATTGCCACAAAGAAACGGCTGTAGCTCGATCCGTAAACTGAAAAAATGCTAAAAAACTTCACTATATCTCAGTATTAGGTCTGAATTTCGTTGTGAAAGCTGTTTTGTTTGCTGGCAATGAAAATTTTATCAAAAAATCCAAGGCCAATCATCGTTGATTTTCCCGTTCCAAAAACAATGCAAAACAGTATTTTTTTTTTCAATTTTTGCACTTCAACTCATGACTTTCTGCAGAAATGACAGTTTACTCTTGCATCACTGGCTTTCCAAACTTAAAGCGACTACTAACGATTGCTATAAAACCAAAGTCGAAAGATGTTTTTGTTGTTTAAGAAAGATTGAATTCTTTAACTCAGTATCATATCGTGCGGGCGGTTTAGGCCCTTTTAGTTGTCAAAGGGTTAATAAGAACTAAATGAAAAACGTGACAAACAAACTACTTAAAACTGAATTTTTATATTTTCCACAGAGCTTGGAACCGTAAACGAAGAAAATTTTGAGTTGACAGTGTTAGTATTGAACCGGAAGCTGCACAAGTGTACCATCTCCTACGTCATTACACACCAGGACTTCACTAAAAATCAATGCTCGGTCAAAAACGACAGCTGTCCCAAATTTGTCTTATATGCACGTTTCAAAACTCAAAAATCGTAACAAGAACCGTAAAAAATATATCTTTTTTAAATTTGTAAGTTTTCATAAGAAAGAAAATGGGATCTTATTGTCGTTACCTTCTAAGACGAGACCTTGCAAATTCCTCCGCGATTTTCTTCTTCCTCGTCTTTCTCCTTCTGGTGATAAGATAAGTCCGCCAAGCATTCCAGACTTTGTATTTCTGATAGTTTTGAGCTAAAGATAATAATTATAGACTTATGTCAAATAGATTATAGTATCTTTTAATGTTTTTTGCTCTGATTAAATCTGGAATTAAATTGGCACAAAACACTCTAACATATACTTCTACTAATTATTATGGCACATGTGTAGATAAAATCAATTTAGTTTTAAGAGTACATATCTTCATTAACATTTTTATTTACTTTCAGTTGTCTGACAAAAAGTTTTAATTCTTATGCTACTTTAATATGAGAAATAAATTTCACAGCAGTTTTACAAGAAAACATAGTTTTGTTGCATTACTGTGAGAAAATGAGTCCAGACTGTTTTTAGAAAAGACTTTAAAATCGTTGAAACATATAATTCATTTTCACACAAAAAATTTGCAACGCATCTAAACCTTGACTTTATTTTAATAATAAACATAACTATTATCTTTTATGCTCAATAATCAGAAACAAAGAAATTCACAGTTACGTTACTTGGAAAAATTTAAACAAAAATCGATGTAAATATTTTTTAAAACTGGTAATGTAGGATGATTTTCATTGGATAGATCTCAACCATTTCATGCAAAAGCTGATTTTTTACTGTGAACGATGGTTCTTTAAACACAAAATGTAAATCTTCAGTTATTTCTTCCAAGTAAGGTTAAAATCTATAACAATATAAAGTTCATTTTTGAAACTCTATTTATTTCACTGATTTTTTTTCCTTTTAAATTGGTTACCAAATATCTTTCATTTGCTTTAAATTATAATAACCATCATCATAATCCATGTGGCGATGTCGCAAGAAGCATAGATATGCGAGCAGGTCACCCTGACACTCGTTACCTCAGTCTGGCTTCCACCAGGTATTTCCCAAGAAGTATAAAATTAATATTGTCTTATTGAAGGGAAGTTAATGGAGCAGGCAAAAATGATTATAGAAAAGATGCTAGAAAGGAGATCACGTCATTTGATGAAAAAGGACGAGATGTAAATTGGTTTTATGAAAGGCAAAGGATCAATACAGTACATACAGTGTTCATTTGGAGGAGTTTCAAGAGGAGTACTTGGACGAGAGGCTTCGTTGAAATGGAAAGTCCCGAGGACGATATTGGAGTGGGCAATGAAGAACAGAGGTATACCAGAGGTAATGCATGTCATGGGGAGAGCCTTGATTAGTTTATATAAAGGTGCAAAGACAAGAGTCAGAGTCTGGTAACAGTTGTCAGAAGAGTTTGAGGTGAAAGATTGCTTTGCAATTGTGGTTGAGATAGTTACAGAGATGGTGAGAAATGATTTGAAGAGTGAAATGTTGTGAGCGGATGACTTGGTTCTGACCAGAGAATTGATGGAGGGACTGAGGGAGAAGTTCGGGAAATGGATGGAGACATTTGAGAACAAGGGACTTAGGGCAAATCTCCGCAAGAAAAAACGGTAGCGAATGGGCCAGAAAAAAAGGAATGGCTTATCAAAATTATGATTTATTACAGATCATTTAATATAACTTATTGTACTTCCTACGAGTTAATTTCTTAAAACAAACATTTTTTTCTCTTTAAAAAAAACAAAAGAAAACTAGGACAATTGTGGCTTTCACAAGTACGATGTTCGGACTCCCTTATTAGTTCTATTTTAATCAATTATTTTTATTAATGATTTTCTGTCATTTTCCTTCTTAATGTTCACAATGGATTGTATTGCGAGCAAGTTATTAACTCTGAAGTTTTTTTCATTACGTTCAACTGTTTCATTTGGAAACTTTGGAACGTGAAAAGAAGACCATAATTACATTTTATCCAACACACTCTGCTATTCAACACGATGATAGGTAACCAAAGGATAAGATTGGAATACTAATACAAATTGTAGATAAATTTTCACAATTCACATGCATGACTTGGTCTTTTAAAATCTTAGTAGATTGAAGAGCTTGCCATTTTGTTTGTAACAGTCATTGATACTGAAGTTGGGGGTTGACTGGTAAACCTTTCTCAGCATACAAAAGAAAAAAAAAGGATGAATTGGCCTAGTGCCACAACACAGTCTTGACGAACGCCAAATGTGACTCCAAATTTTGCGGTAACCTCTCATGATACAGATACCTTTGTCTGCACACTGTTGTGGAAAATTGTAATGATATTAAGGATCATCGATGGAATACTGATCTTGAGCTGGAAATTCCACATAAGCTGCTTATTATATAGGCACTTTTCACTTAGCAGTCTCACGCAAAACACCTTATCATTGATGTATCTTTCAACATGGGATCATATTCCATTGAGAATGATTTTGATACAAACTTTTCCTACGTTGGCGATATCTTTGCAGTTGCTGCAATCAATGCGCCAGTTCTTCTTAAAAAGCGTTATATAATAGTGGTTTCTTTGAACTTTTCTTAATAACGCATACACACTAAATTAAAACCACTTGAAGACCTGCCTTCCCTAAAATATATAAATTATTACTCGGGCTACCCCCGTAGGGAGCCCGAGGTTAAATTTACCCTTTAGCCAATATATCTATCTATCTATATATCTATCTATCTATCTTTCTGTCACGTCGCGTTTGGGAAAATTACCCAGAAGCCATTGTGTTTAGCTTTGCTAAAA